>JAOBAM010000013.1:39735094-39745631 GCA_025212355.1 Notarius kessleri
AGCGTTCATCAGTAGTGTTAGCGAATGCTAATAAAGCGGTCAAGCCAGTGCTATCGAGAGCAAGTAGCACAGGCTAATAACCGAGAAACTAAGATTTCTGTCTCCAGACTCTTCTTCCATGCTGCACACTTGCTACAGTATTTTTCACTCAGACTTGAGTATTCATTTCCATGTGTAATTTACTTCGTTACTTTTAAAATCAACATCAACACTTTCACACAACGGAGTGACCTGGCAGCCTGCCGCTAATCCCTTGCAAAATCCTTTACCCTGTTGTTTTTTTGGTGTCTGGCTAAGTTTTGGCTGAGCTCAAGCCCCAGCTCTAATAGTAATGGTTCACCACTGGTGCTGTTATAAGAAATTAATCGATGCACAGAAAGCTTAAAACCTGCACCTCTACAAAGCACTGACCCTGGACTCTCCTTCCAAAAAATGCTAAGTAAACATCTCCTCAAAGAAAGCCTCACCTTATCAACAGTCACACACATTTTTATGTGTACGTCGTTACTATTAAAACCGAAAACATTAAAATGTGCATTAATGTAAACCTCGCAGTTGACCTACTATCAGAGCTACTGCCATAAAAAAAATTATCACCACCTTCTTGCCAATCAGAATAGAGCATTCAACAGCACTGTGTTCCAATACATTATAATATCTGAAGCACAGCTTCACCCAGATAGATCTGAACTTAAAGCTGAGAGACAGGTTTGGGCCTGATTCAGGATTCTGCTGAATTTTAAGTGAAGGATGAAGTGTATTAAGCATAAAAAAGAAAAGATCTAAGCAGTTGACTCATCAATAATGCACCAAGTCACAGCCTAGTATCTTAATTCAGTCAGAACATGGCTGAAAGATAACAGTGACACTTTCATACAGGCCCTTATGTCTGTCCCAGTATGCTGAGGTTGTACATGTGAATCCTTTTTTCTCAGATTGTACTAGGAGACTGAGCTCACGACGAAAGATCATCATACTGTCACTTGGAGGAAGCAGAGTTACTGAGAGCGTTTTCTTCTTTAAACTTAAAATAAATTTCAAATCTCTTAGAGAAAAAGAAAGGAAAAGAGGCAGACAGAGATGTGACGGATGGCTTTCATGGTTCTTAGGGGAAACGATCAAGTGTTGTTTATAAAGCTGGAAGCAGACCCAGAGTCGAGAAGCATCTTTAAAGTCAAACGTTTTAGCATAATCGGAGTCATGCTACATATCCTACTTTATATATATATATATATCCCACTTTAATTTTCTCAATGGATGAATGGCTGCATCTTTTTATTAAGAAAAAAAAATTATCCATTACCAATAGCACACTGGCAATATAATCTAGCAGCGGCTTTCTATTTTTCTCTCTTCCTGTCTTTCATTTTCTCATGAACCTGTTGGTCAACTATCAGTCAGTTTTGTCTCAAGTTACTCTTCGCACCCTCAGTTCAAAGACATGCATTCAAAGTTCAAAGACATGCAGATTGGGTAAAATACCCAGCCACTGGGGTTGCACAAGCCAGTGCAGACTTAATGCCGATCCCAAGCCTGGATAGATTGAAAAAGGTTGCGTCAGGAAGGGCATCCGGTGTAAAACCTATGCCAAATTAAATATGCGGATCATAAATTGAATGATCTGCTGTCATAACCCTTAACAGGAGCAACTGAAAGATGACTCTTCACACCCTGAGCTTTTTTGTTTTGTTTTTCTTTACCTATACCAAGTCCTGGAGTGGAGAGGCATGATGGTGCAGTGGTCAGCACTGTTGCCTCACAACAAGAAGGTTCTGCAGGGTTCCCTAGAAAATCTGAAGTAGCTAGCTAAAAAAAAAAAGTAGTAGGTGGTGCTGGAATTTGTGGCGGAAAAGCCACCATGGCGCACCAATGGTGCACCAATGCTAGGGGGGTCTGGGGAATGCCCTCCCAGAAAATTTTGAAATTTACATGCCTTCTGGTGCATTCTCAGCTAATAAATTACTAGACTGTTGTCTGTCCTGGTTCTCCATTGGTGGAATGACATTGAGGTCAGAACTACTGACTCCCTGACCACCTTCAAGCGCAGACTGAAACTCACCTCTTTAGGCTGCAACTCTCCCCTGCTTCCCTGCCCACTGTGTAACATGCTTCAGCCTAGACCAATCCAGGCTGTGTTCTGTCTCACCTGGGGTTAGCCGTTTGAGTTATCTATTTAGTTGTACCTTATATGGTTGGCTTGTTTCCTTGGCTGTTTGAGTATTGGTACTTCAACAGAACATTACACTAGTTATTGCTGTCACTTGTTCAGTTGGCACTAGAACTTTCTTGTCTAGAAGTTCAGCACTTCGTGGACCTGACTTTTACACTCGTTGTACATCACTCTGGATAAGAACATCTGCTAAATGCCATGTAATGTAATGCAACTGTAGGTACACTATTACCCCTTTTCCACCACATCAGTTCCAGGGCTAGTTCAGGGCCAGTGCATAGTTTGGAACCGGGTTTTCTGTTTCCACTGACAAAGAACTGGTTCTGAGCCAGAAAAACCGGTTCCAGGCTAGCACCAGCTCTTTGCTGGGCTAGAGAAAAGAACTGCTTACGTCAGCGGGGGGGGCAGAGTTGTTAAGACCAACAACAATAGCAAGACCGCGAGAGGGCGCCATTTTTAAATAAGCGACAAGATATCATGGATGCAGTAAAGCAGCAGTCATCCATTATTGTTGTTGTTGCTGCTTCTTCTTCTTCTCCATGTTGTTGTTGCTTCGATGTTCATGCCAAGGTTTATGCAAACGCAGCGATGTAACTGACATATACAGTGACGTAATGATGTGGCTCCTCTTAGCACCCCGAGCTATGGAAAAGCAAATTGGTTCTCAGCTGGTTTGCAAGTTGAACGAATTGTGAACCAGCACCAGCACTGGCCCTGAACCAGCCCTGGAACTGATTTGGTGGAAAAGAGGTATCAGTAACCTCAGACTAACAAAGGTGTACATCATTAGCTCCTGCATGGATAACGATCTTTGAGAACCTGTGCTTGCCTAGGACCCTAAGATTTCCTGCTATGTCCGGCGCCCTGGCTCCCAGTATACACCTGACTAAAGCTGCTGGTGCCCCTAAAGCCTGAGCTAATTTCACGTACTCTGCCTCTCTGCCTCTCGCCCATAGTCAGCTGGGATAGGCTCCAGCTTGTTTGCAACCCTGTACAGGATAAGAGGCTACAGATAATGGATGGATGGAATTGTAGTACATCCCTGAAGGGGGTGGAATACTGAAGCACAGCAGGCAGGGAGTGTTGTTCATACAGACTTTTTATTTTCACTGTTTTCCTTGCTTTTCAACTTTCCACACACACATACATACACTCGTGCTCTTGTTGGGAGAGGTCTCCTCTCTTTGCTCTCTCCCTCCTTTTCTACTCTCTGCAGTTACTGGAAAGCACACAGACACAACATTAATTGGGAACAGGTGTACTGACTTTTTGATACTCACCTTCCCTGGCCCCGCCCTCCATTCACAAACCAACGCACAGCCATGACCCCACTGCCACATATCCCCACCGCCCGACTCAGGCCAGGGAGCGGTCTGGCCTGAAGTGGTCCCCCCCACCCCCCACCAATGGGACAGGAAGTCCGCCACAACCATCTGCGCCCCTGGCCTGTGGATGACCTCAAATTTAAATGTTTGGAAGGCGAGATACCAACAGGTGATCCGCACATTGGCATCCTTCATGCGGTGGAGCCACTGGAGGGTCCAGACATAGGGTGAATGGGCACCCCAGCAGGTAGTATTGGAGGGTGAGGACCACCCACTTAATGGTCAGGCACTCTTTCTAGATGGTGCTATACTTACTTTCATGCATCAAGAGCTCATGGCTGATGTACAGCACTGGTTGTTCCTCATCCTCTACCTTCTGGGACAGAATGGCCCCTAGCCCTCTGTCCAATGTGTCTGTCTGCAAAATAAATGGGAGCGAGAAGTCAGGGGACTGTAAAATGACCCTCCACACAGTGCAGCTTTTACCTTGGTGAATGCCTGTTGACACTGCTCCATCCACTGGACTGGATCTGGTGCTCCCTTTTTAGTGAGATTTGTCAGTGGTCTGGTGACATCCGAATAATTAGGTATAAACCTGCAATAATAACCAGCCAGCCCTGGTTTGAGAGCCCAACTGTCTCACCCCCTTTTTGGTCTTGGGCCTTGAACAGGCCACAATTGCTGCAGTCTTGTCAATTTGGGGATGCACCTGCCTGTGATCCAAATGGAAACCCAGACATCGTACTTCCACCTGCCCAATTGCACACTTTTTTGGGTTAGCTTGCCCACCTCAGTGACACTAGGATGGCCCTAAGGTGTTCTAGGTGCCGCGGCCAATCATTGCTGAATATAATATCATTGAAGTAAGCCACGGTGTAGGTGGTGTGTGGGCAGAGGTTCTTATCCATGAGCTGCTGGTATGTAGCAGGAGCCCCAAATAATCCAAAAGGGAGCATGACAAGCTGGTGTAATCCGAATGGTGTGGAAAAGGTAGTTTTTTTCTTGGGATAGAGGAGTCAAGGAGATCTGCCAGTATCCTTTTGTCAAATCCAGTGTTGAATAAAATCGAGCATCACCTAATCAATTGAGCAACTCAATGCAAGGCATTGGGTATGCATCAAATTTAGACACCGCATTGACTTTTCTGACGCAGAACCGGATTGACCCATCAGCCTTGAGAACCAGGACCACCGGGCTGCTCCAGTCACTGTGGGACTCCTTGATTATGCCCATTTCAGGCATGGCCCTGAATTCATCCTGAAGCACTTTTTTTTCTTGTGTTCAGGTAAGCGATAAGGGTGGCTACGCACCACCACCCCTGGAGTGTTTCAGTGTGGTGTTTGATGAGGTGGGTGTAACCGGGAAGGGGCAAGAACATGTCAAATTCCTTTTGCAACCTCGCAACCTCTGTGAGTTGGGTCAGTGAGAGGTGGTCTCCACAGGGGACTGGAGTGGTTTGAGTTTTTTTTTAACCTCTGGCCCCAGCTCCGCCTTCTCTGGGACTACCAATGCCACAGGGACCCCCTCATTCCAATGTTTTAGCAAGTTGAGGTGGTATATTTGCAGTGCCCTTCCCCTATCCATTCACCTCATAGTCGATGTTCCTGATTCGCCATGTGACCGCAAAGTTCCCTTGCCCCTTGGCGACTAATTTAGAGCACAAATTGGGCAATAATATGAGCACTTTATCTCTCAGGGTGAACTCTCTAAGCCCTTGTATACAGCTGGGCTTGACATTATTATGCCTGCCATAAATTCTCCTGGGTTAAGTGCATGAGGGTGTGGAGCTTTGGCTGCAGGTCAAGAAGGAACTGAATTTCATTTTTACTTGCTGAAGGTCCCTCCTCACAATTTTCCTGCAGCATGTCCAAAATGCTGCGCAGCTTTCACCCATATAATAATTTGAATGGTGAAAATCCCATGGAGGCTTGCAGGCCCTCTCGTACTGCAAATAACATGGGCTCAAGCCATTTATCCCAGTGACGTACATCTTCACTTACAAACTTTTGAATTAGATTTTTGAGTGTTTGAATCATTCCATGAAGCCATCTGTCTGTGGGTGATAGACGCCGGTGTGGATAGATTTAATCCCCAATAACCCATACAGTTTGCGCAGTGTATGTGACATAAAGGTAGTGCCTTGGTCAGTCAGGATTTCTTTGGGAATCCTGACTCAGGAAAGAACATGGAAGAATGCTTCTGCAATACTGCATGCTGACATTGCAGAGAAGCACTGCTTCTGGATATCACATTGCATAGTCTACCAGAACTAAAATAAAGCGATATCCTTGTGCTGACTGATCTAATGGCCTGACAAGATCCATGCCAATTCTCTCAAAGGGGGTCTCGATTAGAGGGAGAGGGCACAAAAGCACTTTTGGAGTGGCTGCAGGATTTACTACTTGGCATTTGTGGCACGCTGAACACCACCGATGAACATCCCTGCAAATTCCTGGCCAATAGAACCAGGCCATTATTCAGGCTAGTGTTTTATCCTGCCCCAAGTGTCCGGCCATGGGATTAAAGTAAGTCCTGTGTCACTCGATATAGCCTATCTTTAAAAATAGACAAATATGGGAAGGTGGGTGCTGTATTTGGCTGGAGAGTTTGAAAATTGATTACTCTCACTTGGTCAAGCGCATGATGCAGAGTCTCGACTGCTCTAATAGGAAATCCTCAAGGGAATCCCTGAGAGAGGGAGGAGGGGCAAGCTGTTCCTCACTCCTCATATCACCCTGATATGGTGCTGACGTAGATGGCTCTGTGACAGTTTCCCGAGTCAATGCCACACCAGGATCTCCCCATCACGTGTTATCACAGGACCCATCCCTTACTATGTGTTCCATTAACCCTCTGAATCTTGGCCAATCAGTCCCCAAAATCAGTGGGTGGGTGAGATGAGGATTAACTGACACCTTTATTCTATGATTTTCTCCCTGAAATAGAATGTGGACACACACCAAGGGAGAATCATGGACATCCCCGTGCACACACACAACCTTCACCACTCGTGCTCTCCCCAGTGCCTTAACTTGTACCAGGCTTTGGTGGAATGAGGTCTGATTACAGCTGGAATCCACCAACACATGATATGTAGCCCCTTGAACACTCACCAGCATGTGATACACTCTGGCCTGATCAAGGGCGGTCTCTGGTTCCTCGGAGATCCAGACCACAGCTCCCACCTCCATCGCAGAGCAGTGGCCCTGGAGATGCCCAGGCTCCCCACAGTGCCAGCATACCTGCCCCGGCTTCACCTCCACACCGGAGAAAGGAAAGTCACTCACCTGGGAAGAAGACACAGACACAGAAGGGGCAAATGGGAGGGAAACACCATGGGTGCGGTGGGCCAGCTGGGGGGGAGCCGGCCCCCACCTCCGCAGTGGGGGAATGGGGTGGGGATGGGAAGAGGAGGAAGGGTGGGAGAGAGAGAGAGAGAGAGAAAAGAGGTGGAATGTCCACCTGTCGCTGGAACTGCTGCCAAGTGATCTTCCGCCAACTCAATGGCTTGATCCAGCGATGTCAGGCGGTGGTACTGGACCCACTCTGACATTCTTTCTGGAAGCTGGGCAGTGAACTCTTCCAGTGTCACCAGGTCTATCATCCTCTCAACGTTGCAGTCTTCTGCCCTCAGCCACCGCCGGCAGGCGTCCTGGAGTTGTTGGCCAAACATGAATGGCCAGCCGAATTCCTCCAACATCAGCATGTGTAAACGTTGGCGATGTTGCTCTGGAGAGCTGCTGACATGCTGCAGGATGGCTCACTTCAGGTCAGCGTAGATGAGCCGATGATTGGTGGAGAGCTGTTGCATGGCAAGGTGCGCTTCCCCAGTCAGCAGCGGTAGTAGACGGACAGCGTATTGCTTGACCAGCCACCCCCACGCTTCAGCCGCTTGCTCAAACAGGGGGATAAGTGCCTCGGGCTCGTTGTGTGGTCCCATCTTTGTCAGCGTGACGTGGGGTGGGTCTGCTATGGCGGTGGTCGAGGACCCTGCTGACGCGAGCAGGTCCCGGAATGCCTGGCAATCTTCCTGCTGGGCCAGCAGCAAGGCTTCGAAGCGTTGCTCCTGCTCCTTCTGGAGGGCACTCATCACTTGGTGCTGGCTCTGTTGGGCAGCGGCAAGGGCATGTATTAGATCTTTTAGTGGGGAGGACTCCATGGGGCAGTTCCCTTTAGTATCCTGGGTTTCAGCACCACTGTAGTACATCCCTGAAGAGGGTGGAATATGGAAGCATGGCAGGCAGGGAGTGTTCTTGACACAGACTTTCTATTTTCACTGTTTTTCTTGCTTTTCAGCTTTACACACACACACACACACACACACACACACACTCATGTGCTCTAGTTGGGAGAGATCTCCTCTCTTTGCTCTCTCCCTCCTTTTCTACTCTCTGCAATTACTGCAAAGCACACTTACACAACATTAATTGGGAATAGGTGTACTGACTTTGCCCCTCACCTTCTCTGGCCCTTCCCTCCATTCGCAAACTGACGCTCAGCCACACCCCCACTGCCACAGTAATTAAGTAATTCCTGCCACAGTAATTCTACTTCCTACTTGTTCTGCTAATTAATATCATTAACTGCAGTATACAATGAAGGTTCTATTTGATGACAAAGGTTAAACAAAATTATAAGCTGTAAGGAAAATTAGTGGTAATTTGTGACCTTTTTGTTTGTTTTTCTAACACACACACGTGTTTGTAAATAAAACAAAAATAAATAAATATATATTTTAACATTACATGCATTTAGCAGACGCTCTTATCCAAAGTGACATACAACATACCCAGAGCAGCCTGGGGAGCAGGTTAGGTGCCTTGCTCAAGGGCAGCAATTCCTGATGGTCCAGGGAATCAAACCAGCAACAATTTAGTCCCAAAGTTGCTTCTCTAACTATTAGGCCATGGCTTCTCCCACCCATATATACAGTGCCACATTTTATCTTTTTTTTCCCCTCGTGTGTAAGTTTGGAAAAGCACTTTAGGTACATGGTTAATAATAACTGAGAATTTATGTATAAAAATCATCAGTTAAATTATTTATATCACTAATTTATGGTTGATAGTTTAGAGAGCATTCAAAGGGTGACATACCAGTGAATGTGGTGGTCAAGGAGTTGTTTGCTCTAGGAAGCAGGGTTTTTGGCAGAAACACAGTTCAGTGCTGCTTTCTGGTTGACTCACTCTGTCTAGCCATTAATCTGCAGGTGGTAGCCAGAAGACAAACTCACTTCAAGCTTCAAGGGCTTGACAGAATGATTTCCCCACCTGAGATGAATTGTGGGTCCCAGACGGAAACAATGTCATGGAGATGGAAGACATGGTGGATCAGGAAATCAGTGGTCTCATGGGCAATAGGGAGTTTGGGAAGGGCTATGAAGTGCACTGCTTTGGATAACTGGTCAACAAGAGTGAGTATCACAGTGTTGCTTTGTGAGGGGTGCAGGCCTGTGACGAAGCTGAGTTCAATATGGGTCCATAGGCAGCTTGAGATAGGCAGGGGATGAAGTCATCAAGAAGGCTTTACTGTGGGTACACACAGCACAGGTAGAGATGAAGTCAGGGGTGTTGGCATCCATGGTAAACCACCAGAAATGTAATTTCAAGAGGGACAGGCTGACTTCTGGGTGACAGGTGAAGTGTGAGGCCACTGGAGAACCTGGGTACAGAATCGGGCACAGAGATGATAAGGTGGCCTATTACCTGGGTCATGTTGAGCCTGTTGAACCTCCTTAACCACAGCCTTGATCTCCCAGGCAACTGCAGTCATGACTGGGTGGTGCCTCCTTCTGAGAGGCAAGAGAGAGCACCTGACTTTACATTCTTGGAACCAGTGCAGTAAGTGAGGATGAATTTGAAGCACCCAAATAACAGTTTCCAATGGGCTTAGCATGAGTTAAGTTGTTGGATGTATGCCAGGTTTTTGTGGTCTATCCAGACAATAAAGGGCTGCTATACTCCTTCGAGCCAGTGTCTCCACTCTTCTAATGCAAGTTTCATTGTGAGGAGTTTCTGGTTCCTGACATCATAATTGTGCTCTGTGGGGGATAAACAGCAAGAGAAATAGGTGCAGGGATGGAGATTTTGGACTGGGATGGAGCACTGCGAGAGGACTGCCCCCACTGCAATGTTTGAAGCATCCACCTCCATGATGGACTGGTGAGCTTGGTCAGGCTGAATCAGTATAGAAGCAGAGGTGAAGCATCTCTTGAGTTAGGTGAAGGTCCATCTCTGCTTCAGGGGTCCATGAGAATGGAGTCAACAGAGAGGTGAGCTTAGTGAGAGGCTGTAACCTCAGATGAAAGGACAATAAAAGTTGGCAAAGCCCATGAATTGCTGAAGCTGTTTTATTGTTGTGGGTTTGGGCCACTCTGCCACTGCCTGGATCTTCTCTTGACCTGTCCTCACTTGCCCACTCTCAATAATGTACACCAGGAAACTTGTGCAATGAACATAGAATTGGGATTTTTTTGGCCTTCATGAACAGTTCATTTTCTAGGAGCCTCTGGAGTACCTTTTGAACATGAAGGGTGTGTTCTGCCTGACATACACTCACACAAGAACTTACTAAACAGGTGTCAGAGATTCAAAGTTAGTTTGGAATGATAACTGCAACACAACAGATTAAAAGATCCCCAATTCTAAAGAGCTTATAGTAAAAACAGAAATTTGAGAGGTTAGCAAAAGAGATTGCAGATCAAACAGGTAAAAATCAAAGCTCCAAACCTAAACCACAGTACTGTTTTAATTGTGGAGAAGATGGTCACATTAAACTTGAATGTGAGAAAGATGCAGATCCAGTTCTGGTCATGGGGAAAAGAAAGTTGCTCAAAGAAAACAAAGGTGGGGAATGGAAAATCCTGCAGACACAACTGTGCAATTAAACTAGTGGCAGTCTGTGGGATGAATCCCCATTGTACTGTAGTTGTTTGATCATGTCCCACTAGAACTAAGCATACCCTGGCGGAAAAAAAAAAGTACTTTATTGTATTTAAAGTATATTCATATTTTCAGTAGTATATTGAAAATGTACTTACACA
>JAOBAM010000013.1:40558675-40570130 GCA_025212355.1 Notarius kessleri
CATATCTGTGAGTGGCAAAATTATGTGAACCTTTGCTTTCAGTCTCTGGTGTGACCCCCTAAATAAATGTATTAGGCATAAAATTAGCTCATGTTTAAAGTCTTTCATTTCCTGTAAAGCTGCTTTATGACAATGTCTGTTGTTAAAAGCGCAATACAAATAAACTTGTCTTGATAAATTTTAAATCATCAGTTCACACCACAAATAACTCTGCTGCATGCCTGTGCATAATCAAATCCTGTAGCGTTTTTATCTCTGTTTCTATTTACTCTTAGACTGTTATAAGCCGAGCTCAAAACTCATACCTCATCATGTGAGTGAATAGAAATTACAAGAAAGACACTGTTTTATTGAATAAATCCATTTAATAAATCAAGTAGTTCAGTGCTCACATGCCTGTGTATTATTTAATACATAGCAGCTTTAAAACGTGATTAGGATTTGTGACTATGACAAGTTTGCATTAAAAATATAACTTCATTGAATCAAACTACAGCTAAAAATGATATTTAAATATAAGTATAAAAATACATAATGCATTTTTGTTTATCTTAAGTAAAACATGTACAAGTGATAAATTCATACAAATACTGCTGTGTTAAATAAATGACAGATTACATCTTCAGTATATGCACAGGCATCTTTTTAAAATAAATTATTCAGGAAATACTCACACTGGTTTGATTAATTAAAGCTGTGCTATTTACAATTACATCACAATGTTTAATGAATTAGACTAATTCAGAAATAAATATACCTGGAAAAGTGTTAATAATCAATGCAAGAAAAGGATTGAAAGCACTCAGTTAACATTTCCAGTCATGACACTCAAAATAAAATGAGATCCCTACTTAAGATGTATTTGCAGGACAAAGCTGAATGATCTCAAATGTTCAAGGAACAATAATAAATTCAAAATGTTCAAAATGTAAAATGTGTGAAGTTTCTCAATCCTGCAAAACTCTCAGGACTCCTCGCCTCTGCAGCTTTACAGACATCAGCAGCGGCCTGAATAAAGAGAAAACACCAACACAAATGCTTAGCATTGCACAAAACACAAACTGAAATCCATCATCTCACAAACAGGTCACGGTCACACTAACTGCTGCTGTGTGGTTACAGAGACGCGCTCCTCCTCGTCTCCTCCAATCAGAGCAGCCTCCAGAGTTGGATAATGAATGCAGTCTGGTATAACCTATGAAACTCTTATTGCTAACTCATGACTAAAAAAATTCGGTCATGTGCCGTTCACTGTAAAACGTGCAAAAACACAAGTAAGGCTGGTCACTTAATGAATAATATAGATTAGTATAAATACAGAGGTGATTATAGGAAATCACACGCTGATTGGTCGAGAAATTCAGACTATTTCTCAATAATCACCTCTAGCGACTCGGCAAAATGGCAGCCAATAGATGACTTGCAACCACGTGATTAAAATGTGCTACGTCATGAGCGTCTGCCGTGATGGTGGATATACAAAGCAACCAGGATGGCAGCCACTGAAAGCGTGTCTGTACACAATGCTGAATTTTCTCAGTATTACCACAATTTGAACAGTCGAGCGAAGATTTGATACAAAGAGAAGATAGATATGTGTGGTTTTGACCCATATTATTTAAAATAGTCAGACTTTTCTGAGGATAAGACGTTTCTACCGACCATCGAGTACCACTACAGGTCATTTCGTCAAAAGCCTTTTTGTCCAATAGTTAAAACATTTCATCCAAATCCTTTTTCATATGCACTATCAATTATTTTATATTTCAGGTATTTGTTTGCTTGAAAAAAGGAGGAATTCTCAATGGAATTTCACCAAAGCAAGACCCATTTTTGTAAAGCAAATGAGTGCCATAGTACATGCGCTTCGACATCAAAGAGCATATTAAGGGGGGTAATCACGTCGGCCCATGCCAGTTGCTGACTGTGGCAGCGGGGGCGTGGCCAAGTGTCGGTCTGTGAATGGAGGTCAGGTAAGTGGTGGAATCATTGCACTTGATGGGAATTAACCTGTGTTTGTGTGTCTTCCCCAGTGACCATGCCCTTTAAAAGGAGAGAGAGAGAGCAGAGAAAGGGAGCTCTCTCCCCAACCAGAACACTTGTGTGTGTGTGTGTGTGGCTGGGAGAGTATGAAAGACAAGCTGAAAAGCTAAAAATAAAAGTTTTTGAGAACTCAGTTCTGGCCTGCCGTGCTTCTGTGCTCCACTCACCTGGTCAGATACTACAGTCTGTTTTATGAAAATCAGTCAAAGTCCATAGTGGGGTAACATACGAGCATGCAGAGTGGAACAGAAATAATCCATGATCAAAATGAGGGAGTAAGACAAGGGTCAGAACCAAGAAGTACAAAGATAAAAATAACTCAGAAATGCACAATAATAATAAATGAGACTTTGCAGGGAAACAAGGAAACAGATGGTTTTACATACGATTATTCTAAGTGTCAATGAGCTAACACAAAACAGGTACTCCCTGCCCCCTTAATGCACTCCCAAAGCACTATGACAAAGACTGGAATAGGACTTGGGCCACTAGGCATAATGTCAATGTGTGGCATGAGGACTGGAGAAAGACATGGTCTAGGAGTGGTGAATTCCTCAAGAATTTAAAGCCTCACTTACAACCTGCAGTACATACTGCTACGTGCGGTCTATGGTAAACAATTTGGCAAAACCATGCTTGAGACTTGCACAACACTTGCGTGTATTCAGCACCGTAGAAGGTCTCAGACTGCCCATGGAGACTTTTGGTCCTGCACATACAAATTCTACGGGTCTTGCGACAAATCAAGAACGCATACACTACATATGGGACCTGTACTCCTTTTGTCCGCCTGAACCAAGTCAGCAGCATGGCTAGTAGGGGCTTTTTGTGATGACAGTAAGACGCATGAGTGACGTACAGTCATTGTACGAGTGACGTGCCTCAGAAGTACTACACAAGTATTCCACACTTACTATTTGTGCAGCCCCCAAGACAGAAGTACATCTCACTTTCTACCCCTGTGTGTGGTGTGCACACAGTGCACATGACCTGCACGCGACACGAGGGGCAAGACTCTGGGTATATATATTGGGGAGGAACCAAGGAACCGATCATGTAACGTGTAGCACTGTAGAAGGGAATAAGATGGCTGTCGCCATATCACCTCAACGACTGAGAGAGTTGGACCCTTATAGGCAAATAATAGAAGCTGAGGAGCAGCACGAAGCGAAATTGTTCTTCAGCCGAAAGACTGCTGCAGACATGCTGGTTTTATACCCACTCCT
Source organism: Notarius kessleri (assembly GCA_025212355.1). Classification (NCBI taxonomy): domain Eukaryota; kingdom Metazoa; phylum Chordata; class Actinopteri; order Siluriformes; family Ariidae; genus Notarius; species Notarius kessleri. Next base: position 40,561,945 of record JAOBAM010000013.1, read on the forward strand.
GGCTTGTGTCACATGCATGATTGTCACGTGCTAATCACGTGCATCACACATGCTTCACAAGTGCGGCCCATACTCCTAGCACAGGAAACGGGTAAAATGCAAGTTCACGTGCATCAGACATGCGCTTTCCACGGGCTAACGGCGCAATTTTTCCCACGCCTCGAGGAAGTCAGGCGTGCAACCTGTACTTGACAAATACTTTGCCCGTACTCCTCTTACAAACTTTCCCCCGGGTTCACCACGACCCTGCAGCACGGCTGCGAGCTACCAAACCCTGTGACCCTGCGTGTCCAAAATACTTACGGCAGATTGTGAGTGTGGCATGAACCCACATTTCACAGATGAGGTATCGGTGCAAAATAAAAGACTGGAACATACCGTCATTGTTTATCAGCCTTATGAATTCATACTCGCACACAAGAGGAAGTACATGCACAAGTATTTACACACACACACACACACACGTGCTTATGTACTGCATAATTTTCACTTTGATCCAGAACAAGGTTATAATTGCATGGTGAGATATTGAAAGAGGACGTGTATGAAATTGTGCATGCACACACACACACACACACTATACTGAGAGACTGCAAGTCTGTTTCAGAAGGCAATTCATTTGTTGTGGCAAATTTATTTCCCTTTCTTCTCCAAACCATGTCTCCGCCTCTCTGTCTATCTGTCTCTCTCACTCAATTTCTCTCTCTCTCTCTCTCTCTCTCTCTCCTGCAGTTGACCGAAAGTGTTTTCTGCATCAGGGTCAAGGCCTGCCATCTAAACAAACGAGTAGAGCAACAGCAAAGCAAGGCTGGGGAGTACTACTTGAGGGCTGAGAGTGCAAACCACTCAATAATCTCACACACACACACAAATATCGATATGCGTTTTGATTTATGGATACATCAGCAAACGTGAAATATTATCAGTGAATAAAACATATCATCAATAAGACATTAATATTCCATGATGAACCAATTCTGCACTGCAGGTGAAATCAGTTTCATTCTTCAGAACTGCAATATCAACACTTTACGTGAGTGTACATGTGTGGCTATAGGAAATATTTAATCAAGAACCTGCACAGAACAAACCTCAGTTCAAAGCCCATTAGAGCATTGATTGGATGCACACCACTTAATTAGACTTAATAAAACCTCCTCTCTCTCTGTCATTTGTTGTTTTCTCAGACAGTCTATCATTCTCTCAATTGTTCACTGTAGACAACAGCTGAAAGCTTTCCTGTTTCCCCGTTCACTCACTTCTGAGCAAATTACGGTTTCTTTTACTGTTCAGAAATGGTGCATCCTCGCAGCTATTCAAAAAAAAAAAGTTGCAACTAAGAAGCCAATGATGCTCCCACCACCATGTTTCACCGAGTTGGGTTTCCTTGAAATGTGTTTTGTGCAACAGACAAAAAATTCAATTTTGTTCTCTTCGAAGCAGGAAACCTTTTCACGGTGCGGCACGGTGGTGTACTGGTTAGCAAGAAGGTTCTGGGTTTGAGCCAGGTGGCCAACAGAGGCCTTTCGGTGTGGAGTTTGCATGTTCTCCCCGTGTCTGCATGGGTTTCCTCCGGGTGCTCCGGTTTCCCCTACTGGCTACTCTAAATTGCCCATAGGTGTGAATGGTTGTTTCCCAAGCCCAGAAATGGGAGCAGGGTTCTAACTCGGCCTTTTCAGCGTATCAGGCCGATACGCAAAGTTTCCTTACTGCTATGTCCACAATATTGTCGACACGCCTGTAAAAGTTGCTCCTACACTAAAGACTTGTCAAGCTTGAAAATGTGGTCTCTTGTTATCCTTACACAATGATGACAGCCCGCTGCCACGTTTAACGTTCTACATTTGGACATACTCCACTCCCTGTCCATGTAAGCGCCCGTATCGCTGCCGGAGTAGTTCCATGTGGAGATCGTCACTGATTATGCTAGTCCGGTTTACCTCCTTTACGCTGTGTTCGCGGTAAAGTGCCATCAATTTTAAGAGGCGCTTACACGTCGTGCACGTAATATGCGCCGGTCCCAGAGTTCGATCTGGATAGTCATGTATTGTAATTGAATGGCTGAAGCTGAAAATAAAGCAGACACTTGGTGAACATCACCTGGTTGTTTTATTCTTATTCCATAAATATGTCACTAATATAGTTGAATATTAATTATAAGTCTCCGATCAAAAACAATCACAGCAACTTTTGGCAAAAAAAAAAAATTCTCATTAATATTACCAAAAAAGAGTGACTTTCAGGGAGGCCTGCAAGTGCCAGGAAATGCACTCTGAGCATGTAGAACCCGTGAGCTTTTGGGGGCCTAAGGTGGCCCCTGAACCCCCAGCCTTTATGACTGGTGCCACTACACTGATATTTTGGTCTAGTCAGAACCCTGGGGTGGGTTGCGGCAAGAAGGCCATCCAGCGTAAAACTGTAATCCAATTAATATGACGTGGATCAATAGGGTCCACATGGACCCCGACCTGGCAACAGTGCTGGACAAGGGAGAGGATGATGGAGCAGGAAACCTTTTCCTCATTTTTACCAAGTCTCGCATGACTCACTACTCAACTTTATGGAGTATAGCTATTGTTTCTTTTTTTTATAGTTTCAAAGGCTTCTCCCATCGGAGTTGTGGCTCTCTCTTGCGCCTTCAGAGTTACGCTTTGCCTCTTGGTTATTCTCTGACTAATGCCCTTTTCACCCAGACACTGACATATGGTGGATGGCAGTTGTGCCATATTCTTTCTATGTTTTAAGAATGGATCTTATGGTGGTCCATAGGATGGTTCAAAGTTTGGGATTTTTTAATAACCCAACTCTGATTGATACATTTCCAAAACGTTGTCTCAGACTTGTTGTTTTACTCGCTCCTTGGTCTTCCTGATGCTGTTTGCTTGGTATTTCTTGAACGCACTCTGGCACCTTACAAGAACCGATGTATTTACACTGAGGTCCCATAGTACTTTAATTGCACACAGGGCTACATTCAGCTAATTATGTGACTTCGGATGGCAAGTGATTGCACCCTGGACATTTGTGATGGACATTCGTGTAGCTTCATGACATATAATCTCAGTTTAGACCAGTCCAGTTCCAGATTGTAACACTACAAACTCTGGAAAAGTTCAAAGCTCTACAGCAATGCAAAAGTATTCATGCATCTGAACCTGGAATGTGCCAGCGCTCCTCAGCGCACGGTTGATTTGCCAGAGAATGAACTCCTAAGATAAAGTGAAATGAGCAAGGGGAGAGCAAGGCGATGTTCCAGTCATCTCTCCTGATCAGCCTCCCTAAATGCAATGTCTAGTTTTGCCTTGCAGGAAAATCAGCATAATGTGTTTTCGGTGATGCTGTGAACATCATTACAAGTGCATGATGAATGTTCTCTTTCATGCATGTTGAGTTTATATGAATGAATGTCTAAGAATAGGTAGAAGTGATAATCCTGCCTCATACCCCTAACCGAAAACTTGAAATATTCATGCAATTTGAGTTATATGAAATGTGAAACGACAACCCCAGTTCCAAAAGAGTTGGGACGCTGTGTAAACTGTAAATAAAAACAGAATGCGATAATTTGCAAATCATAGAACCCTATATTTCATTGATAAAATTAGCTCATGTTTAAAGTCATTTAAATTCTGTAAAGCTGCTTTGTGACAATGTCTATTGTTAAAAGCGCTATAAAAATAAACTTGATTTGATTTGACTTTTTGGAGAAAGTTTGAACCATATCTTTCTTAGAAATACAATGGAATTATCCCAGTGTGCTTGTTCAGTTTCATTTTATTTGCATTATTTCTGTAATTACATATAATTTCCTAAGGCATTACATGTATCAGGCACAGGAATAGCATGAAATGCACCATGGGCACTTGAGGAGATCCATAATACAATAATGTAAATACACAATATGCTTTGTAGATTTGAACAGGTCTAATTTGTTGTCAAGTGTTATGTGTTAGTGGATTGTGAGACAAATGCTGTACATTGTTATTATTTAATCAGCACGCTCAGTTGTTAAATTGTTTATTCTGAACATTTTGAGTAATACAGAAAGCTACAGTGGGATAATGTTTTCAGTGCACTATACCTGTTGATAATCTAATTAAACTCGCCACACAATCCTTTTCAAAGTCTTTTGACACTGACATTTAATTAATTCACTTCAGTTATAATGATGAGGTGATGAGGCTTACAATCATGGCTTGTGGAAAAAGATATATACATACATACTACTGTGCAAAAGTCATGCAAAAGTCTTAAGCGCCTTGTTTTTTTCATACTAACTTTGTTATAGATTTCTATTTTATGACTTCTACATTATCAAATCAGTGCAAAAACATTTTAGAGTTCCAAACATTCGTTTTTCAGCACAAAATTAAATGTCACATAAAAAAAAATGTTTGTATCTAAGCAGCATATTACATAAGAGAGCACTTTTCAGATTCAACAAGAAAACATAATGAAGGCCACTGGGTTTTGGTGCAAAATTAAGAAGCGGGTATGACAGTCAAAGTGTCCAGAAGAACTGTGGCTGGTTCTGTAAGATGCTCAGTAAAACCTACAGCTCATTTCCTGATAAAACTGCACTCATTGTACCGGAGACTACTTTTTTTTTTTTAAGCAAAGGGTCGTCTGACACCAAATATTGACTTTGTTTCATTTATTATGGCTTATTGGTTACTGTTTATAGTATTTTTCTTCATGTTGAAACATTTAATTTCATCATTTTTAAGCCATTTTTGGTCTACGGCATTTCTTTACACGTGCCTAAGACTTTTGCACAGGACTGTGTGTTTTATAACAAGGTGAAAATTGATATTGTGTAATGAGTTGTTGTGAGTTCTCACTAGCTGCTTGTTAAAGTTAATCACTCCTTCTTCAAATGCAAGGTCTTTGGTCTCGTCTGCCTTGCCAAGCTTCTGCAGAACCTGAAAAATGAACAGTGTTTCAATGCTTAGAGACAACATTCAATGTGAGAGGGGGGAAAAATCTCATCATTAATTTAATGTGTGAAAGTGTCACTGATCCAGGGTGAACGTAAAATCCATCGTCATTCGAGTAGCGAAAGCTCAACACCACTATACTGCATCCTGTACTTTAACTTTAAATCAAGTTACAAAATCTGATCCATGTTTTAGACTGAACAAACGTTTGTAATAATTCAGTTAAGGATATTGCATACTGTAATATAAGCCTGCTCCATTTAAAATGTGCAAAATGGAGTACATCGCTTTTTCAGATACAAAATCTCAACGTCAATCCTTATGCCACTGTTTACATGAGACTGTTAAAATAATATTAAAATGTTGACTTGTTTGGGAGATTCCTTTATTCATTCATTCATTCATTCATTCATCCATCCATCCATCTTCAGTAACTGCTTCATCACAATGGATCTGCATCCTGTACAAGGAACACTAGTTGTGAGGCAGAAATACACACTAGATAGAATGCAAGTCCATCACAGAGCACCATGCTCACATGCATTCACACATTAACATAGTCAGTCCACTTTCAAGCATGTTTTTGGGACATGTGAGGAAAGAAGATGCCTTTATTTTCTGCATATACAGTACCAGTCAAAAGTTTGGCTGAGAAAACTACCTTTGTGAAGGTATATCATTTCCTCCCCCCACCCCACCCCCACTTATGAAGGTTAGATGCTGAGGACAAATGCTTTTGGTTCCATCCATTATCTGTAATGTGCAGGGTTGCAGGCAAGCTGGAGCCTATCCCAGCTGACTATGGGTGAGAAGACCTGGACAAGTCGCCAGATCATCAGAGCTGACACATAAAGGGCTCACATTCACACCTACGGTCAATTTAGAGCCACCAGTTAACCTAACCTGCATGTCTTCGGGGAAACTGGAGCACACAAAGGAAACCCACACAGACAGACACAGGGAGAACATGCAAACTCCACACAGAAAGGCCCCCGTCAGCCACTGGGCTTGAACCCAGAACCTTCTTGCTGTGCAGTGACAGTGCTAACCACTACACCACTGTGCCACCCCATGATAAGTCCAGTGTTATTTAATATTATGATTAAAGATATTTTTATCAGGAATTAACAAGTCACTGCAGATGATGGAAGTCTATGGAAAAGGGGTAAAAATATAATCTTTATTGTGAAAAAGGCACAGGAAGCTGTAAATCAGGTTGAAGATTGTGGAAGAAAATGGGGTTTTAGGTTTTCTGTTGAGAAAACTAAGACTATGTTTTTTACAAGAAAGAAGATTGTGGAGAATGTAAAAATGGCACTTTATGGTATAAGCTTGGAGAATGATAAAAGTTTTAAGTTGTTGGGAGTATATTTTGACAAGATTAACACAGAGGGATGATATAATGAAAGTTATCGAGAAATGTGAAAAGTAATGAACATTATGAGATGCTTTGCTGGAACAGAATGGGGAGCAGATATAGTATCCTTAAAACAAATTTATGTGCATTTGGTTAGATCAAGAATGGAATATGGAAGCTTGGATTGGCCTCTAAGTTAGTACTGTCTTGGTTGGATTTAGTTCAAGCCAAGGTGCTCAGGATACAGGGCCTGTGCGTTCCCCTCCAGTATGTGCTCTGCAGGTTGAGACAGGGGAAATGCCACTGGGCTTGCGTCAAAAACAGTTTCAGGCTAACTATTGGGTGAACTTGATATGTCAGAGAAATAACCGCTCAGTTAAACTAGCAGTTCAGTCAAGTTGGAAGAGAGGTGTGGCAGAACTGTCTTTTGGAGGGACTGGGGAGCCAGTAGCAAAGGAAATGGGGATAGATGATAATGATTTCTGCCCTGTAGTAATGTGGCCCTCAGTTCCATTGCAGGAACTAGAGGTGCCTAAAGTTGATTTAGAATTACTTGAAATTAAAGCAGAGAGTAAGAAGTTAGATCTGGTCAATGAATTTCATCATCATGTAAGAGAGCACTACCAAGGGCATATTTTAATTTTTACTGATGGGTCAAAGGATCCAGAAACAGGTGCTACTGGAGCAGCTTTTGGAGAACTTCAGATTTTCTGAATGCATTTACAGTTGAACTTTGTGCTATACTGATGGCAATACAATGGACAGAGCAGATTGAAAATCAAAGTGTTGGTGTGCAGTGACTCTGTGTCAACTATTAAGAGTACTGGGATAGGTTCATCTAGGAGTCAGCAAGACCCTGTTTATGATATTCTTTTGACAATCAGGAATGTGTCAAGAAAGGGTGTTGAGATATCACTGATGTGGGTCCCAGCACACATAGGTATTCCATCAAATGAAAAGGTTGAGAAGTTAGCCAAAAAAGCACTTAAAAGAGAAAATACATCAGTATAAACTTTTCAAAGGCTGAGGGTAAATGTATTGTGTGGAAGGAAATTAATGTGAAATGACAACAGCACTGGGAACAGGAGAGTAAAGGGAAGCATTTATTTTCATTAAATAGTAGAGTGACTGATTCAGTAAATATTTGCAGGAGAAAAAGAACGAACAAGTCAATATTTCTAGAATGAGGATTGGTCATACATATCTCAGTAGTACATTTTACATTTTAGGAAAACATTGGGAAGGACTATCCTTGGAGTGCCAGCAACCTGAAACAGTACATGTTCTTATTTTGTGCAGGAAGTATATCAGTGAAAGAGAGGTACTGTACTTAGAGCTCAGAGAAATAGGTTTGGAAGAAATCAGCTAAAGTATTTTAGTAGTTGGGTCAAGTGGAAGGGGGAAATGTTGGCTTTTTAAATTTCTGAAAGGCACTGGGCTAATAAATAGGATTTAGTAATGCAATTATGGACAAATCCCAAAGGTGGCAGCAATGCAACTATAAGGAAGCCAGCTGCCATAAAACCTCAAAGAAGAAGACCACAACTTTTAGCTTGCCTGTATATCACCATGCATTGTCACCAAAACCAGTGTTGCCAGATTGGAAGGTTTCCCGCCCAATTGGGCAGTTTTGAATTCTACTTTGCGGGCAAAAAATGGCTTGGGCTGGTTGACAAAAATTGGGCGGGTTTGACGTTAGTTCGGCGGGTTTTTATCAGATGTTTATAAATATTTCGCACCAACGTTCTGTGTGAGAATGCAGCCAGAGACACTTATATAGCCTTAGAAGGACTTTGATGCAGCACATTCTATGTACTATCTACGTCCACTAGTCTACATCCAATCCAATCCATATTAAACTAAGCCGAATGATGTTCTTGAATATGCGAAGG
>JAOBAM010000013.1:40868443-40881003 GCA_025212355.1 Notarius kessleri
TGCAGGTTAGGTTAATTGGTGGCTCTAAATTGACTGTAGGTGTGAATGTGAGTGTGAATGGTTGTTTGTCTCTGTGTGTCAGCCCTGCGATGATCTGGTGACTTGTCCAGGATGTACCCCACCTCTCACCCATAGTCAGCTGGGATAGACTCCAGCTTGCCCGCGATCCTGCACAAGGATAAGCGGTTATGGGTAATGGATGGATGAATAATAATAATAATAATAAAACACATTCTATTAAACACAATTATAATTCTGGTGTTAATGTCCCTTTGGCATTCAGATAAACTGCTTCTTTCAGTTGCTGCCCAATTTATTCCCTGTGTAAGGATATATCAATTTGTTTATTTGTTGATTGGCACTATCCTACTGTCAGATGGCAGCAGCAGGTCAGCATCGTGCACGTTAGTTTTTGAATCTGTTTTTACATTTAAAAAAAAAATCATGTTGTATAAAGAGTATAGCTCAGGGTCATTGTTTACAATTTCATGTTATTTCTTTTATTAAGCATCATATTTTATCCCTGAATAGAAACACCAAGTTTTCAGTTGTACAGTGCCAGTCAAAAGTTTGGACACACCTTCGAATTCAATGGATTTTATTTATTTTCATTAATTAAATGACACTTCTTCATGTCTTAAAGTAATGATGGATGCCGTTTCTCTTTACTTAGTCAAGCGGTTCTTGACATAATATGGATTACTACAGTTGTGGTGTTGAATAGGGATATTTACTGTATTTTTATTATTTACTATTTACTCTTTGTTCTCAGACGCATTAATTAGGCAAGAAATTGCACTAATTAACTTTTGACAAGGCAGACCTGTTAATTGAAAAGCATTCCAGGTGCCTACCTCATGAAGCTGGTTAAGATAATGACAATAGTGTACAAATCATCATCAAGGTAAACAGTGGCTACTTAAAAGAATCTAAAATATGGAACATTTTGCTTTTTTAACACTTTTTGTTTACCACATAATTCCATACATGTTCCAGATGTTGTTTCATAGTTGTGATGTCTTCAGTATTGTTCTACAATGTAGAAAATAGTCAAAATACAGAAAAAAAGAATGAGTAGAATGAATAGGTATGTCCAAACTTTTGACTGGTACTGTAAATTTAATAAGAAATCATAGCTATCTTTTGACAGACTGATGAAAGCTAAAGAAAATCTAAAAATAAGGAAATGGAGGTCGAACAAATGATTCATAAAGTAGTTCATAAAAGTATATTATGAAGAGGTCAATTTGTTATTAATTTTTTTATTTTTAATAAATGGAATATTTTAGTTAATAGGATATTATAATTTACTCCAAAAGTTTTGGTGATGAAATGTGGGTAAACAGTCATTGTTGGTAATTTAAGAGAATTAAAAAAAATAATTAAAAACAATTTTTCTTTAACAAAAGAAATTTTTAATTTGATAAAAATAGGAAAATCCATCCATCCATTATCCATAATTGCTAATCCTGTGCAAGGTTGCAGGCAAGCTGGAGCCTATCCCAGCTGACTATGAGTGAGAGGTGGGGTACACCCTGGACAAGTCGCCAGACAGGAAAATACATGTTTTTTATGCCTCCGCCACCATAAGGTGCAGGAGGTATTATGTTTTCGGGTTGTCCGTCCATGCGTCTGTCCGTGCGTCCATCCCGAAACCTTGTGAACGCGATATCTCAAAGGCTAATGAAAGGAATTTCACCAAACTTTCACCATTTGTGCGCTTTGGGACAAACATGAACTGATTAGATTTTGAGATCAAAAGGTCTAAGGCCAAGGTCACTGTGAGGTCAAATGTCTGTCCGAAAATCTTGTGAACACAATATCTCCAAGGCTGATACAAGTAATTTCACCAGGTCAAGATTACTGGGAGGTCAAACGTCCATCCCCAAATCATAACTTAAGGGGTGTAGTCTACCGGGCGGAGGCGTCCCCATCGATGCCGTTGGTGTCGAGTTCTATCTAGTTGTTTGAAAGAACTCATCACTCCGCACAAAACTTGGTCGTTGTTTTTGTTTTGTCAAATTTTTTGCTAACAAGGTCGTCATTTAACATTTTTCCAGGCCTGCCGTTATTAGAATTGTATCTCCTTTCTGATTTCTCATCCGATTCTAGTTCTGATCTATGTTTTGGGTTGATCTTCCCTCAAGGAACCAAACTTTGTTTGAATTTCTTATTGTAAACAATTTTTCAGTTAAATCATATATATCTCCTCCATCAGTTCTCAATGGATTTCAGTTCTGCTTGTTTTGTTTGAAAGAACTAGACCTTCTGCACAAAACGTCATCACTATATGTGAATTCAGTTCTGATCGATGTTTCGGGTCGATCTTCCCTCGGGGAACAAAATTTAGTCCTTTGTTGTTCCTGTTGTAAACAGTTTGTCGTGGAGGTTGGTCCTCTGTCACATTTCAGTTCTGTATGGTGGTTTTGATGGCAGGCCAGATGATCATCTACGTCCTTGAAGTTCTAGTAATAATTTTCAGGGATTAAGGATTTTCTTGCCAAGTTTGGTGTTATCAGTGTGCAGGGCCGAATTATAATCGCTTCTGTGCTTGGCAATGATTTTCTCTTTCCCAATTTATTCACGTTTTCAGCTGTGGTGTCAGAAATTAGGAGGTTCTTCCAACCTTTTTTTTTTGTTTTGTTTTGTTTGTTTTCTCACCCCTCCCTCCTTCAGAGGCTGAAAGAGCTAAAGCAGAGGGAGTTTGCCCGGAATGTGTCCTCACGTTCCCGTAAGGATGGAAGAAAGCAGGAGAAGATGCTGCGCCGGATACACGAGCTGGCGGAACAGAGGAAACAGCAGGACTGGTGAGTGAAATGGACACTACTGTCCTCTTGTGGCTCTGAGATGATCCTGCAACATGCTGGAATACAGTTTAACATGGCATGGTGGACTTGGAGTGGTTCCGTTAAAAGTGCTTAAACCCTTGTTTTAGTTATTGTATAGAGTACCATGTTTCACATGAACCTTCCATTCATTATCAGTAATTATTTATTAATAGTCATATGATTCATTCTGCAGTGTACCTGGTAGCGGACCAATGTTCAAGCAAACCACAGTGGCAGTTGATGGAGAAGAAGGTGGCTTCTCGAGCATTGATGGTGTTCCTATGACCCCAGATAGTGGGATGGAGGAATCTTCCGGAGAGGATAAGGGAAATTCTGGTGGTTTTGGTCAAAGCTCTCCAAAACCGGGACCAACTATCAGTTTCTCGCTTCGCAAGAACACTTCCTCACCTGTACCAAGTGGAGGATCCCACACTCCCAAAGTTAGCGTGTCCTTCTCCTTTGCCAAGAAAGCACCTGTTAAACTCGAGACAGCAGCTGCTGTGTTTGCAGACCATGGAGAAGAAGCAGTGGAAGGAGAAGAGGGCCAGGAAGAGGGAGTTGAGAAGATGGCAGGGGAGGAAGGAGGTACAACATCCAGCACTGACAGCCCACGTAGTGCATCAGGTGGTGTGAGTGGAGGAGGGGATGAGCAGGCACAGTCTGATGATGGGGGAACCCTGGCCTCCACCCTTAACAAGCTGAAGATGATGATGACGAAGGAGGAAGGTTATTCTGGTCAGGAGCCGCAATATTATCACTATATGCCTCCTGCACATTGTCGGGTAAAGCCTCATTTCCAGTTTCTGCTCTTCATGAAGGCGTCTGACCAGTGTGGTAGTCAGGAGGAGGAAGAGGATGGGGAGGAGGAGCAGAAAGCAGAACAGGCGGAAGGAGATGCAGGACAAAAAGAGGCTAAAGACAATGATTGCAAATCGGAGAAAGGCGCTGTGAAGGAGCCGAGTACAAATTCTACTTCGTCACCCAGTGTAAAAACGGAAGAAGTATCGGATAACGTCCCAGGAATAGTGAGCAATGCAGCTTCCTCAAGCGCAGCTTCCTCAAGCGCAGCTTCTCAGCCCACTGAAGCTAAGCAAGGGTCATCTGAGCCTCAAGACACTGGCCCTCGCATGCCAACAGGACCCTTTTTTCCTGTTTTGAGTAAGGATGAGAGCACAACCTTACAGTGGCCCTCTGAACTCCTGGAGTTCACCAAGGCCCAGCCTTCGCTGTCCTACAGTTGCAACCCTCTTTATTTTGATTTTAAGCTTTCCCGGAATAAAGGCAACCGAGGGGTCAAGGCAAACAAAGTTGGTAAACCAGCGAATGCTGATGGTGGAGAAGGATCCAAGCCAGAAGATACCACCAACACTGCAGCCACAAGTAGAGAAACTAGCACGGCGGCACCACCAGGTGCCAACACTGACAAAAAAGATGAATCTTCCTTGAAAGGAAAGACTGCAGAGGATGAGAACAAAGACAAGAAGCTAGAGAACGCTGAAGATGGAGTTGGAGGATCTAAGAAAAAGAAAAAGAAGAAGAAACACAAGAAGTCAAGCAAGAGGACCAAACGAAAAGACAAAGCGGAAGGGGAGATGGAGACGGGGACACCAGGGGAGAAGACCAAAAAGAAAAAGAAACACAAACGAAAGAAAAACAAAAATAAAGTATGTGCCGAGGAAGATGAGAAAGCAGGAGAAAGCAAAGAACAGAAAGACATGGATGACAAAGGTGGAACCAATTCCTCGGTCCAGCCCACAGGAGTCACTTTGACTTCAGACGGAGGAAAGAGAAAACGGCTACATAAAGAAGTGTCGCAAAGGGCAGTACCTCAAGAGGGCAGCACAGGAAAGCCCAATTCGTCAGAGGAGCACAGTGGTACAAAACGTCCCAAACCTGACCCAAGCGCCTCAGTGGCGTCCTGCTCTGCTTCTGCCCAGAAGAGCCCCGTGGGTGGTCGACCACCAACGAGTGAAAGTGACGACGAAGATGGACGCTCTGCATCTCGGCACTCTCGCCGTCTTCACCGTCACGCGAGCCCTCCGCGTGAACGGCGTCGCCACAGTGAAGACTCTAGAAAGTCAGGTCGCTCACGTAGTCCTTCCTCTCGCAGAGGTGATCGTAATCATCGGCGTAATAGAGGTCAAACGTCTTGTAGTCGGTCATATTCAAGTAGCTCCGAGCATTCCTCGGCAGGAAGTAGTGCTTACAGTCGCCGCAGCCACAGCTACTCGGACAGCTATAGTGACTACAGCGATGGAGAACATCACCGCAGGACAAAAAGACGGTCTTCAGACTCCGAATACGAGAGGAGAGGTGGTGGACGGTCACGCAGACGGCATTACTCCTCCTCGTCTTCAGGAGAGGACTCTCGTTCGCGTTCACGGTCACACAGCCGCAGAAAGCACCATAGACGGAGACGTCGTCGCAGCAGCAGCCGCAGTTACAGTCGTAGCAGCAGGAGCAGCAGTGCTCGATCTTACCGACACAGCAGCTACAGCCGCAGTCGCAGCTCTGCCAGTCGCTCGTCCAGCTCCCCAAAAGGCTCACCGCACCGGCACGGTCACAGCCGACGGGCTGATAGCTCTTCACGTCGACGTGATTTTAATCGCTCTCGTATCTACCGATCACAGTCACCGAGGTCGTCTTCGTCCCGTGCACAGCCACGAACTAACAACTCGACACAACCAACTAGGGGAAGTGGAGGAGGAGGAGGCGCTTCAGAGCATCGGAATTCGCTCACAGCACGACAGCTTCTCGAAAAAGTACAGTCTCGCAAGGGCGGCGATGATTCTGGAACAGGAAGCAAACCGGGCACCAAAATTAAGGATCCTCCACAGGGCTACTTTGGGCCCAAGCTTCCCCCTGTACTTGGAAACAAGAACATGTTACCCCTTTTTGGTAAGCTGCAAGCAGGAAAGAAACCTCCATTACTTTCTGTCTTGCGAACAGATGATGGGGAAAAGTCAGGGCTTGGAAAGGCTTCCGATACAAGTAACGAGGTGATTCTGGTGGAGCCCATTCGTGAGTTTCCTCCACCACCCCCACCACCACCTCCACCAGTCCAGCAGCAACAGGTTGAAGAGCCCATCTCGACTACCGTGGTCTCAGACGAGGCCCGAAACCAAGTCTCAGAACCCCAAGCGCTCCATGAATCACGGCCAGTGTTTGAGCAGGATTCGGCTAAAGTTATACCTGCATACCAAGGTGATCCTGGACAAGACCCCAACAACCCAATGATGGACGGATGCATTTTGGGATCTGACATGGGCCAACAAACAGCCATGCACGCCTATCAAGCCTACCCAGTGCCCACTATGGAAGAGGAGGACATTGGCATGGAGGCTGAAGAGGATGGCCTGGCACCACTGGAGAGCCAGCCGATCACATTTACCCCAGAGGAGATGGAGAAATACAGTAAGCTTCAACAAGCAGCGCAGCAACACATCCAGCAACAGCTTCTCGCAAAACAGGTGAAAACGTTCCCCTCGGCCGCGGCCGCTGCAGCAGCAGCTAACTTGGCGGCTGCCGTCAGCCTTGCCCCTGCACCTCCTCCGCCACCTGCTGCTCTACAACCAATCCATATACAACAGCCTGCTGTGTCTGCAACTTCAGCGACATCCATTACAACGGTACAGCATGCCATACTGCAGCATCATGCAGCTGCTACAGCAATGGGCATCCACCCTCACACGCCACACCACGCCCATCCGGCTCACGCTCAGCTCGCCCAAGTACACCATATACCCCAGCACCACCTCACCCCTATTTCTTTATCACCTTTAGGCCATACTTTAGGCCACGCTTTAGGCCACTCCTTAGGGCACACTGGCCTGATCCCAGCTCACCATTCTGCCTTTCTCCCTGGGCAGCCAATCCACATCATCCCAGCGTCTGCGCTCCACCACGCCCCATTAGCTTTGCATCATGTCCCCCATGCAGCCCTTTACCCAACTCTCTTCGCACCGCGACCAGCCACTGCAGCTGCAGCAGCAGCTCTGCAGCTCCACCCTCTTCTTCATCCCATTTTCTCAGGGCAGGACCTTCAGCACCCTCCTAATCACGGCTCCTGAGATGAAGCGCATTCTTTCTCGACAGTCCTTCCTTCTGTAAGGAGTGTGAGAGGGAGCCTCGCTTCTGGGCATCATCCCTTTTTACCCCCATCAGTGGTTGCCTCTCAAACGTTGCATCAGCTGGACAGATAAAAGGACAATGAACATAATTGTAGGAAATCCTGGCTTCTTTATAATGGAAAAGTCCAGGAGCAGGAAGCTGCGTGAGACATGAGTCCCAAGAAACAGTTTCTGAACAATTGTACTTTTGACGATTTAAGTTCTCTTTTTAACCAGCTGTTAAGCCCACCACTGGAGGTTTTTTTTTTTTTTTTGGTAATAGTCCGTTAAACTATTCTTGATCCTATTTTAACCCTGCAACCAAAGAGACTTACTGTGGATAGTAACGCACGTGGTGCAGGCATATAATCAAGAATTCTTGTAAACCTATTTTCTTCTCCAAGTGAAGAACCAAACCAAGAACAGGAATTATGTGAGAGGGATTGAAGCCATATTTCATACCTAATGCAACTTTTACATTTTGTTTGTGGTGAAGAAACGTGAACACGGCTGAGGCGCTTAACAAAACCTCGATGTTGGAGGATGATGACGTTCGTTCTGTTACACTGTCTCGGGTCGCTCCTACGCTCTGACGGACCTAAGTTGCACTGAAAAATGGACATCACGATGCTGCTTTTGCATCATGTAAGAACTGTATGATTGTAGTATTCTGCAATAATTTTATTTTTTATTTGATTTTAAATTATTTTCCAGTTTTTTGAGCTTTCCCTTGTGTAATTAAATCTTTGTAAATAGTTATCATAAAGTATTGTAAAATAAGACGCCTTTGTAACTGTTAAATTAGTATGAATGAATGGGAGGGGTGTAAAAAAAAAAAAAAAAGAGGGCACGGAAATAAATCGATAATTTTGATTAGAGCTGGGACGTGAACCTGCTGTAACTGGAGTGGTCAACGGGTGAGGTGGTATATGATATGGAGGGACTGGTTTGGGGCTTTTGCTGCATCATAAATGGAGTAAATAGAAGCAACAATATTTACTTTTTTATTCTTTATTGATGTGTCAGAAAATAAAGCATTTTGAGACCTAATTGTCTGCGTTCTTTGTACCTGCATAGGACCGCATGCAAGCCTATGGGCAGTTTAGCATGTCCAGTCTACTGACTGGTTTGTTTATTGTGGGAGGAAACCCTGGAGTGGTGGTGAGTTGATTGCAGCGTCCGCTTCAGACATGATTCACAGCTTGGTGTTACAGTAAACACTTCTCTAATAAAAAAAAAAAAGACCTTGACGCTCATAGTGAAAGTCCTTTACACGTCACATCATACCATTTGATCTTATCTATGGAAGAAATGACTGACTGACAGCCGGTTCCCAGTTTAGTTTGGTTCCTCTCAAGGTTTCTTCGTTATCTAATGGCTGACCTGCTCATTAGGAATCAAAAGCTAAACGTGTACGTGTTTGTCAAGCTGCTTTGTATAATGCTAATGTAAAGGATCATTTCGGTTAACATGAGGCAGCCTGAAGTGACCTTGAGCAAGCTCACCAGCTGCTGGAGCTTCAGATGGGTTAAATGCAGAGGATGAATTTCAGTGTGCTCGTGCAAAATCAAAATCAAGGCTGCTTCTTCATCCAGGTCCCAGCACTCCGTGAGACCTCGTTCCTTTTCAGGAGCCAGACCATGGCAGCAAATGTAAAGCGTCCTCTAGGAGTAAAGCCTGTTTGTGTTTTTTGTTTGGTAGAGCAGCGCCTGTGGTTTGTGTAACTGAAAATGTGCTTGTCGTGAACTATTACATGCTGTTTGGTTAACATGGGGCAGCTACGGCTTGAGGAAAACTTCAGCGTTTAACCCATCCGAAGCAGAGGTGAACTTCCACTGTGCTTGAGTGCAACAAAGACTTCTTAGCAATACTAGATTGAGCCACAAGGTGGCACTCATTGAGCTCTCAGTGACTAACTGGTGCTTGTTCCTGTTCATTCGGATCCAAGGTGTAAATGGGAATTTAAATTTTTACTCACATTTCTAAGACGGCTATAAAGAGTGACGTTAATGCTACATTTATACATAAGTTTATGAAGTTAATTTCTTTTATCTTGAAGTTAAGAGCAGCGATAACTCAACTTGCGTAGGAAAATTAAGAAAAGTCTCCTGTACAAAGCTGTTTCAGATAGCAGCGGTATTCAACGCTTCAAGAAGACGACTTAAATATAATTCCATACACTTTTGTCCAGGATGTTAGATGGTCCAATCAGGGGTGGGTTCCCTCAGAACCTCTTACTGCGAAGGAGTGTTCATTCTGGTGCTTACTCTACCATTTAATGATTATCTTTGGGAAACTCAGCCCAGCTCTGTGTATATGGTATTTGAGAATGAGCAAAGTTTATTTGTAGCGTGCTTTTAATAAGACAGGCAGTCATAGAGCAGCTTTACAGAAAATTAGGCTTTAAACATGAATTAATTTATCCCCAATGAGCAAGCCTGCAGTGACGGTGGCAAGGAACAACTCCCAGAAGAACCAGACTCCCAAGGGAACCCATCCTCATCTGGGTAGTAGACAGTACGATTATAAATAATGAGTGGAGTATTTCTATAACTGCTGATTTCCTGGGATTTTCACACACGCCACAGTTTCTAAAATCAAGAACATCCAGACGAGGTGGGGGAAATGTCCTGTACCCAGAAACGCATTGTTGAGAGGTCACCAGCGAATGCCCAGACTGGTCTGAGCTCACTGAAAGGCCGATTACCACTCTAAAATTGAGGTGAGCAGAAAAGCATCTTAGAATACACATCAAACCTTGAGGTGGAAGGGCTATCATAGAAGACCATGTTGAGTTTCACTTTGGTCAGCTAAGGATAGAAAGTTGAGGATGTAGTCAGCACAGGCTCCCCAAAAATGGACAGCTGAAGATTGGAAAAACGCAGCCTCTTCTGATGAAGCGCACAGATGACGGGGTCTGAATTTGGCACCAACAGCATGATTCCATGGCCCAGACTTACCTTGGGTCAACAGGCCAGGCTGGTGGTGGTGGTGTAATGGTGTGGGGATTAGTCGTTTTCTTGGCACACTTTAGACCTGTTAATACCAAGTCACTTAAATGCCATAAGCTCTGCGCAGATAGGCCATTTGCAGGAATTAGTCATTTGTCAATTTTCCCCATAGCAACAAGCCCATGGTAGGCAAGCTAACTTGACATTCCTTGCCAGCCATAAGAGTTTGACTGGCGCCACGAAGCGATCCGTTTCTATAATAGCTGTTTTTACCTTCTGTTGTCAGGTAAAGCGAATCATTGGCCATAAAAATGTTATTTGGACTCAAGTTGGTCACCACCGAAAGAAATTCACGTGCGAAATGGCGGATTTCTTAGGCATGTTTATAACTTAAGGTAGAAAAGAAGTTATAAACGTACCTGAGAAATCTAGCATTTCACACGTGAATTTTTTTCGGCGGCGACCAACTTAAGTCCTCTCTTTTACAGCCAATGATTCGTTTTAACTTATGACAAGTTAAAACCACAAACTTTTAAGTACACATGAAAATTCGGGTCAAAAAAAAAAAAGAGTTATAGAAATGGATTGCTTCACATCGCCAGTCAAACTCCTATGGTTGTCAAGGAATATCAAGTTAGCACGTGACCAATTCCTGCAAATGGCCTATTGTTGTTGACCATGCGCTTCCCTTCATAGCTTCTTTCACCCTGATACCACACCAAAGTCATCTCAATTTCCACCACCAGGAAACGAGTTCCTTTCTTTTGAACCATTCGGAGCATTTCGACCAAAAATCATGGCTGGTTTTTCCAGTGCGAACCATGATGACATCAGGGGGCGTGTCATTAGTTTGGAAAGTACAGGGTGTTTCAAAAAACCTTGATATCAGTTCACAATCTAATAACTTTACCAATTCTCATTCAATTGACGTCAAAATTGTTTCTTTTTAGGTATCGAAATGTCATTCACTGGAAAAGAAAAGGCGTCGTGTGTGTTAGAGTACACTCGAACAAGCCTGAGCAGTGTGGGAGAGAATTTTCTAAAAATGTACCAACTGCGATGCAGATTTAGACACAGTGCAAAAGGTTTAAATAGGAAGGCTATGACTAAAGGACATGCTGCAGCATGTTTCGCAGGAGCTGGATGTCTGACTTGACGTGGATATTGAAAATTTGTGAAATCGTTCATGGAATCTACTATACATACCTTTTTGAATTTCTCATTCCAATTTGGAAGAATAAATCTTGTATTGCTCAACATTAAGCCTGTTTAGTTCCATTTACCTGGACTGTATAGTTTCTGGGATATTTACATCTCCAATAATATAAAAATTTTTGAAGGGAAAAAAAACCCTCTAAGTAGTGTATAGTAATGGAAAAAGAGACATCTTCAGGAGGACAGTAAAAATATCAGCAATAAGAGAAAAGCTCACCAGTAAATTAATACCCACTACCATCTCGCAACTACTGTTTCCTTCCATTGTGAATTGTGCAACACCCTCTGTTCATCACACAGCCTTATTTACAACAGTTCTGCTCAAAACTAGTGAAAGCGTGGCCTGAGCATCCTGAATGGTTCAAGAACCCGTTCCCTGTTGGTTGAAAAGGGTTAAAAATGACTTCATGAACACGACTGCGAGTTCAAACCTGAATCTAACAGAACACCTTGGGGATTCACAGCATCTGAAAAATATGCAGGAATTGCGTGATCCAATCACAGGCCAGAATTTCAAATTTACATATCCAACATCTTGTAGAACCCGTGCCATGAAGAACTTTGCTTTGAGAGCAAACTACTGTACAAAAGGTCCCAATAAAGTGCAACGTGTACAGTCCTGTGAATGTGCTGGTCCATTTTCAATTATTTTTAGCTGCAGCATTCTTTCAAAGCACATTAATGATTTTTTACATACATATATAAAAGAACATGAAAGAAAAAGAGAAAAAAAAAAACCCCACATGATTCTGGATAAATGATGAAAGTCTATTTCTTTCTGAGTCGTCCTTAAACAGGATACTAGAGATGAGAATTTAGATTAAAGGGAAGAAGGAAAAAAAAAAAAAAAAATGGAGGAGGAATAGTCAAGATTTTCCATTTCAAATATCTGCTTGAACACAGTAACAGTTTATCACAAAATTAAGCTCAGGTGTCAAACAAGAGGAGAGATTTAATCCCAAGCCAACATGGAGTAATCGGACCTGGATTAACATCACCACTCCTCTTTTAGTCCGTTTCAGGTAAGAAGGTTCAGCTCAGGTATTTGACTACCAGGAACATGACAATGCAGGTGATCACCATACCGCCTACCATGATAAACTTATCCTGAGTGGCTCGTTTCTCGATCAGACGCATCACTGTGTTGGACAAACCCAACATGTTGGCCACGTCCAGCATCTTCTTATGAGTACCCTGTCATCCAAGATGAAGGAAGATTAGCAAAGCTTACTGATCATCACAGGTCAACCAAAAACAAACTTAAAATCATAAATACTTGATCCTATGTGAGATAAAAGCTTTTATATGTATACGGGTCCGTCTCGGAAACTGCTCTCTCATTTGGGACATTATGGTCAAAATACACATTTTCTAATTTTACTTTTTTTTTTTGCATTTACCTAACACTCAATGTTTGTCATAAGAATAAAGATAGTATCTTGCTTTATCTGGCCTCC
>JAOBAM010000013.1:43941942-43969194 GCA_025212355.1 Notarius kessleri
TATATAATTTGATAGATAGATAGATGGATGGATGGATGGATGGATGGATGGATGTTCTTAGTGCAGAGCTAGTTACAGTGCTCTAGGTCTCAAGTTTGGTTTTATCTATCAATACATTGTTCCATCTCCTCTGCTGACAAGAATAACCCTTCCCCAACCATCAGGAAGCGTGTTACATTACAAAACAGCAAGTAACGTGACACGCGGAACGAATCACGTTACTCTGCTTGCATTGTTGAGTCACAGTTTCAAAGAACTGAATCCTAAACCCAGTGTTTCAAGATGATCACGGAATGGCTTTGTCTCAAAAACAGTCTTCAGTAACACCTCACTAAAGGTACCAAACCCTGATCTCAAATGGCCCCCCGAGTCCAAAAAAATAATCATAATAATAATCTGACGTGTGAAAATGGCCGAACTTGTCCCTGATTAATTTGTGGGAGTTGTTGAGCAGGACCAGGTGTTTCTGGGTAGTGTTGTGTCTTGTGAGGGTGCCTGACCTGTTCATAGGTGATGGGTGGCAGGTTTTCTCCACACACTTGTTTCTGTTCGCTGTAGCAGCGTTTCTGCAGCCCAGAGTCTCGCGCCAGGAAGAACCCTAGCCATGCACTGGTGGTGGAGGAAGTGTGCTGACCCGCCAACAACAGACCAATCAACATCCCTGAAATCTCATCATCGTTCAGCACACGCCCATCTCTACAGAGAGAGACAGGCAGGTTGAGGCGATGTCTTAGAAAATATACACTCTGCAACTTATCCAGCGTGTAAAATGAGTGATGTCATACTTGTATGTGGCGTCTATGAGTGTCTGTAGAATGTCATCCTCTTTCTCTGCACTCTTCCTGCGTTTGTTGATCACTTTGTAAAAGATTTGTTTGATTGCTCTGTGAGCACGGTCCCTCTGCCTGACAACAGACAGCAGATTTTAACCCACCATTAACATCACCATTGGATCCATGGCTGTTTCCAAATACAAACATTCAGAACAGACTTGCATTCCTGGTAACTATTTTTAACAAGAGCAGAGAACACTTCATTTGGGATTTACTGAATATTCATCAGGACCAAAATGTCAGGACACCCACAGACACGCATGGTAACTGGAGGTCTGGACAGGCGTCTATAACCATGGATTACCTCCCTGAAAACTGTCCTTTACTGTTTACATCGTTTGCACATTCGCACATTACTGCCCTTCTGCTGCTGCGTCTGATCATCGCCTTGTTTTTGTATTGCACTACCTATTTTGCACTACATTTACCTTTATTTTGTACTACACTGGGCGTTTTTGTTTTCTTTGCTTTTATTTTTGTACCATATTGCCTTACTTTGTATTACTTCTTCCACCTATTTATTTATTTATTTGTAATTGGCATTCATGGTGGACAGCAAACTAAGAATTTAATTGTGCAAGTGGACACGTCCTTACTGTGCATATGGCAATAAACACTTTGAACTTCCCTACATGCTCATGGAGGATTTCCATATCAAGTGTCTTCAGCATGTCCTAGGGATCACCAGAAGAAGCCACTATATTGGCCATATCGAAGGGTGTGATCTTGAAGCCTAGGACACAACTGTCACTTGGATGCCTGCCAAACCAGTTTTCACATATCCAGTCATTCCAGTCCATACCTGGCTCTATACTCTGCTGCAAAGCAGAGAAAAGCATTGAAATAATGGCCCATTAACTTCTCCTTTACAAACAATGTAGCCTGGGGAAATACTGTTCTGTTGCAACAAAAGTGAGAAACCAAGACCTCTATAAAAGAAAGAAATCTGAACCTGACCTGCTTTGTCTGAACCAAACAGTGCAGATCCTGTATCATGCTATGCAACCATGACAATCCACTGATGAACAATGGACTGCTGCAAGCGGGCGTGTACCTGAAGCTGGGCAAAGGAAGCCACGGAGGTAATAACCAGGCAGCATGGGTAAATCCGCCATCGAGGTCAGTGTAGAGCTGAGCAACACTCTCGGTGAGAATGCTGCGGATCTCCACGCCGTGCAGACAGCGACTCGCCGTGAGGATGATCAGCTCACTCAGACTCTCAAACAGATCTGGAGAGGGTGAGCAAAACAAGGAGGAAAAGCAGGGATGAGAACAGAGAAGGGGAAGAAGACAAGTAAAGAGAAGAGTAGGGGGGAGAGAGAGAGAAAGAATGTGAGGAGGAAAGTATGAGAGTGCTTCAGACTGGTTTGTTAGGTTCCTGAGGCAATGCTTGCCCTACTTTTGGTTCATGTTAACATTACTATCGCCCCTTGTGGGGAATCTTCAGCATATCCTTGAGCTGCAGCTAAAACCACAGTCTGATTAAGGATCTTGATTAATTTATGAATCTCCCTCCTGTGTGTGTGTGTTGTATCTCACTTTTCTCCCCGCTGTCCCCCCAGCGGATGAAATACTGCCTCGTTTCTTCTTCAATGATCTGCACATGCTGCTTAAAGCGAGCCACATTCAGCCCCGTCTTCAACAGCTTCTTCTGCTCCAGAAACACCTACACACACACACACACACACACACAGTATATTTTCACCAGAAGGAGATTTATGCAAGGTTCTTCTTTACTGGCTGATGAATTAAAAAAAAAAAAGAATCAGTTAACAATATAAATTGAATAAACTTGTGCTTTGTGATATGTAATATAATAAATTACAGTACCCTTTTCTACAACACTAACCAGGTGAACAAAATATAATTTGAAATTAAGTTTTAAACCTTTTTTGCAAGATATTAAATATTGAAATCAGGAAACTTCTGTAAATATCTGACAGCTGTTCTTAAATACAGATGTTGCTGTGGAAGCTAAATATTGCAATATGCTGTTGTATTTCCCACGATTTTTTGCCCAATCTTTCTCTCGTTCTACTTCATTATTGTGCTCGTTTTTCCTTTCACACTTTTTCTCTTTCTTTTGTCCTTCACCCCTCCATCACTTATCACTTATTGTAATCACCACACAGATGCGTACATGGTTTGGGACGTCATAGGCGACTCCTTTACCAAACACGGGTGTGGTCAATTGTGAATAAACATCCTCGGCATTCAGGTCTTCATTTTTACTGTTGAACATCAGAGCAGCTGCTTCACTCCCTAGGAGATAGGTGAATGTCTTCCCCACCATCGTGAAGCTGAACACAGGTCCGTACTGAAAACATGGACATGCTGAATATATAAAACCAGGAAGTTGCAGAAATAAAGGCACAAAAATGTATTTTTCCTGATGTACATCCTTTGTACTTTAGTGAGTAATTTTCAGCTGTAAACGTGAATGAAGTTTACCTTCAAAACCAATTTAAGGAACATAATTGGAGCTTCAGGATTGCTGATGTAACTTTAAAGCATGACCATAAACCCAGAGTGACAAAGAAAAGTACAGTTTAGTCCCTTTGTTTCTGAGACTGTAGTAAGTTTACTATCGGATTCTTTTTAGTGGTAATTAATTATGACCTCACAAGAACTATGACGACTGTCTGTGAATAAAAATATCAGAAGGAAATACGTCTTCTGTAGTAGCAGATCTGTTCTGTGGAACTTGCAGTTTGGTATTTTGGACGAATTAATTAATATAAGATCATGTGTTGGTTCTACTAAAGACATAATGAGGACACGTCACCTTCTCATAGGCATTTTCCAAGAAGTCGATGGGGCTTTTTCCGAAAGCGATGGCATGACCCAGGAACGGCAAACTGGACGGGATGTGTGGAGGATATTTCTTTGAAAGAGAAACAACAATTTGATTCAACAAATTTCATCTTTTGTGACAATTCATGCACATGTAGCATCAGTAGACATTTTTATTCTAAATATTCAGGTTTGACACTAAACAAGAAAAGAGTGTCACAAAATATGAGGTGTGTCCTAATCCCTGTGTGAAGTGTTATTGTAAACCCAAAATCCTCAGATTATTATCCCATTTCCACTTCGGTGGAATTATTATACTTCAGTGGAAACGGGATCTTGAAATTGCTGAGGTTTAGTGTACACGTGGTAGTAGCAGACAGACAAGGGTCATTACTCGCTCAGTTTTCAAGATATCTGGATGAAACTTGGTGTGCCTATAGGTCATGACCATCTGTGATCTCCATATCGTGCATGACGTGACGTCACGTCACATGACAGTGTTTTATGACGCCATATATATTTTTCAGGAATGGCTATGAATGGGGCCACCTGCTACACTACCGGGACAAGCTAGACAAAATTCTTTCATGCCACCTTCCATAGGGAGGGAAAGTAATCTCATCGCCCCCTGCTGGATGTGTTCCAACCTCTATGGCAAAATGAACGGGAAGATCTTTTCAAAAAATGACATTTCGGGTTACACTTCAAAGTTAAGACAATGGCTTCCATATGTTGTGCGTGTCGGGCAGCTCTATCGATCGTGGTGATCAGACTTTATTTTTTCCGATTTGAATTGTTTTTTAATAAGCTGATCAAAGACTACACGGACCCGACGTCACGTATGTGACATCACCGCAAGTCTGGCGCCTTTCCAAATCTGTAGCAGATAGCGGCCGGCGAGTAGCCTACATCAACATGCCGACCTGTATAGCGTGGTTGGCGGAGTATTTCTGTACCAATAAGAAATGCATCCCTTGTGGGGATAACCATTACAGATCAGGGCATGTAGTCAACTGCCGGTGGTTACAGTCTGGTGCAAAACATAGCATGATCAAAATACACAGATCTTCCCAGTTGTAGGATAGCTCAGCCTACTGCTGACGTAACATGAGCGACTCTGACTAGACAGTTTGGTTCTGACAGGTTAGGTGCAATTTCGATCTTTTAAAAGACAGCAGAATTTCACCTGAGACTTTCACAGTTAGTAGATAATCCCAACATATACAGCACATTTTTTAGGGGTGTACAAGTTCCACATAACTTCGTGGGATTTATTTATTTATTTATTTTAAATCCGGTCTATGGGATTTTCAATAGTATGGCTTAGGAACGCCACCACTAGGATCGCTGTGTTTCACTTTCCCTCCCGATACGATTGTGATTTATCTGGTATTTTTATTTATTTATTTTTTAAATAAACAGACAAGGTGATCCTTTGAGAAATGTCATGATGGTGGCGGTTTGAATCCGGTTCCTTTTTCCTTTTCTCCAGCCTGCATGTTTTCCCCAGTGTATCCTCTAAGGTCACCTCACAGATGCGTTTTATAGTTTAATACAGACCCCTGTTTAGCGTTTTAATCACGCTGTCGACCTCCAACCCAACGTCATCGTCGTCCTCCCCTCCCCTCCATCGCTGTACGTCATTTTATCTGCGCTCTAGGAGGAGGTCACTTTCAGGGCAGCGGAAAAATCTGATTTCGTCCTGTGGACAACATGTGATTTCCCTGTCGTGACGACGTCAAAATTCTTCATTCTTGGCGTTTCTTTAATACGTGTGATTGATGTACAAGTTTGCTAACAAACCGCTAACAGTAAAGTTGAGTTTAATTAAAAGAAATTTAGAGACTTTATTTACGCAGTATAAAATTTTGAAAATGTTACAATAGCCACAATCTCAAAACGCTACTTATTTCATCACCTAATTTTAACTGTAAATTGACTAACAATGTCTTTTCATCATACTTAATCTCTCGCTAGCATCTTTTGCTTATATAAAAACATGACTAGACTTGTGTCGATGGCGAGTCCAGCAAAAGCAAACGTTTTGCTTTGTGAAGTAACTGTTAAGGTTGATTTTTCAGGATTTGATTCGGTGCATTTTTGATCCTCACCATGGTGTGTTTATTTTATTAATTTATTTTAGACTGCTTTGGCAACAATTTTCTTAAGATGCATCAACTATCTTTGTACGAGAGAGCGAAAGGTTTTTGACGTTTTGCATATTATGCGGATGATGTAAAATTTGAGTGTGATGGTATAAAATGGTTCTTTCTTGAGACTGTTTTTGTTTGACACAAGTCAAGGAATTATGGGGAAACTTTTCTTACAGAATGCCTCATGAATTATGGGTCGTAATGTGACGTGCTTTTGATGCTTGGACCCCTAATTAAAGGAGTATAAGCTAATAAAGCAGGAGTAGTGTATGAAACCACACATCTGTTCTGTAGCTTGTGTGTCAATAATATAAATGTTGTAATGACGCACTTTGATTCATTTAGTCTCTCAAAATTTGTATGAATGAAATCATGACTGAAAAGACTTAGGATTCAGAAATGACCCGTGCACAATAGTGCGCATCGTCATCTTTTTAAATAAATCAAATTGTAACAAGTAGATGTTTAATATTGTTAAACATACTACGGGTTCAATATATCTTTTAAAACAAATTCTCTGACCCAGGAAAGTGATGAATTGGAACAGTTTCAAAAACAAATTGCCAATTGAACCAGAAATAGAGCTCCAAAGCCGGCTAAAGTGACCGTGGTAACGGTTATAACCTGGCTCTGTAACTGTAACATGTCTGTTATTGTGAATCAAACCAGTCATGTCACAAGTTCTGATGGCACAGGCTCTCCGTGAAAGAACGTGATCATGGGACCAGCGTGCTGCACAGATTGACACCTCTGCTGTTCAGTGTGATCACATTAAATGCGTAACTCATAATGCTGGTTTCTACAGTGGCACTATTTTTGCATCATTACACCCCTAAGTCATATTAATAACTACTGATTAACTGACACAGACCTCGGTCTGATATTTTCCCATAAAAACTGAGCAAGCGACGTTAATAAGGAGTTTATAATGTGTGTGGCTTTTTTTTTTTTAAAGATTAAAATAGATGGTTGCTATAATGAGGTGTGACACTGCTTTGTCATATTTGTAACGTCGTTGAGTCACGCATGCAGAATAAACAGCTAGTGGTTTCAAAACTGAATTTATTTCTCCTCTTGAGTAATACATGCCATGCTCTGAGAAAGATAGGAATATAAAAATTAAAAAATTTTATTTTTTAAAATTAAAGTTTTTTGAAAGTTCATAATCGCCCACGTGCATTACGGGAAAATTCTGCCTGCCAAGGAACCAATCAGAATGCACGATTTTACTGGAAGTAGCTTGTGCCATATAATAAGTGTTTTAAAAGGTATTTAGAATGGTGTGGATATAGATTTTTTTTTTTTTTTTTTTCCCCTCTATAGTGGGAATCCCGACGATTAAGTGGTGTGGAGCTGAAGGAGATTACAACGTGATGGTGATGGAGCTCCTCGGCCCGAGTCTGGAGGATCTGTTCAACTTCTGCTCCCGTAAATTCAGCCTCAAGACTGTTCTACTGCTGGCTGACCAGATGGTAAATCCTCCCTCTCTCTCTCTCTCTTTCACACACTCGCTCTCACGCTGTTAATTAGAGGGCTCGTGTAGTGAGGTGACTGCTGAAGGAACTAGTGTTCATGTTACACAGATTTGAGTGTGTTCTCGGCTCTTTTGCATTGGCACCGTGGCTCCTCTTTTATCAGCTGACTGATGGAGCTGTAAACGCCCGAGGGGGATTTTGGAACAAAAATCCTTTTATACGCTTACTGATTGAATCATTGCTTTGTTTGTGCTGTGATTTGCATCATAAGTTTCTCCGTCGCTTCCTTTTCACTTTGATAAGCTTCGTTTGCGTAAATGTTTTTACTCATCTACCAGATTTCCACTGACCGAACCGGCATGGGTGGTTCAGCGTCGTCCACTTCTTCTGGTTTATTAAACGAAGTGTTAAATTTCAAATCCATGTCGTAGCAAGGGCTTATGGGAGAGTTCTGGATTCTGATTAAGTAGTAGTGTTCGAGTCCTTACGCGTTTTGTTTATTCTGGATGTGTTGCTTCTCGGAAAATATTTTGTTAGTATCAGCGATACCGTTCCGATACAGTTTGTTGTCATGCCAGGTCATGAAAATAATTTGAGTTGCTGAGTCACGGTGATTAAATGTGCAGCGGGAACACACCGATCATGTTGAACCTTATCCTGCGTCTCTAAAACAGCACCAGATGATCTTTTGACCCTCTGTATTTCTGGTTGATTCTTGACAATGATGCTGAGAAGGAGATGATGTGTGTTTAACTGGAAACGAGGTTTCATGTATCATTTGCAGTAAAGGTTCTCTATAATATGGTGTGTGTGTGTGTGTCTCAGATCAGCCGTATCGAGTACATCCACTCGAAAAACTTCATCCACAGAGACGTGAAGCCTGATAACTTCCTGATGGGACTGGGAAAGAAAGGCAACCTCGTTTACATCATCGACTTCGGCTTGGCCAAGAAGTACAGAGACGCCCGGACACACCAGCACATACCGTACAGAGAGAACAAGAACCTGACCGGCACGGCCCGCTACGCCTCCATCAACACACATCTGGGCATAGGTATACACACACACACACACACACTCTTACACACACCTTACAGAGAATCAGACCAACACACAGCAAATCCACGGAGTTTCCATCTGTCCCTCTTCCCACACAGAGCAGAGCAGAAGAGACGATCTGGAGTCGCTCGGCTACGTCCTCATGTACTTCAACCTCGGCTCTCTGCCCTGGCAAGGGCTAAAAGCTGCGACCAAGAGGCAGAAGTACGAACGCATCAGCGAGAAGAAAATGTCCACGCCTATCGAAGTGCTGTGCAAAGGATACCCGTGTAGGTTCTAATTGTGATTCGGTTCTAAGTTTCATCGCATTCTCACATACTGGACCAGGACCTGTGTCTCAAATCAACACGCTATCACATGATCACGTTATCTGTAGTTTTAAAACACTCAGCCTTCTGACTGCACTCAAAGTGAAGCCAGTGTGGAAGTGCTAAAATCTGCAGTTCCTCGAATGGCCACTTGAGGCAGGCTCAAAAAGCGAGTCAGTTTCCACAGACCCTCTGTCTGACGACTCTGTCAAGGTGAACTTGTTTGTATATAATTCAACAGTTTTTAAATTATACCGAACCAGACATTTATGCATAATTAGGGGCGGGGCTGATTTGAACGACAGCCGGGTTTGTCGTTTTGTTCGCCGCTAGCTGGCGTTGCCTCAAAACTTGCCTCAAAAATAATGTATGCAGCCTTGCCGATTTTCATCTAAGAGCTTTTCCACGCAAACGACTTTTACGCACTACGACACCTGTAAGTGACTTTAATTCGCTTTATTAGGTTGGACTTGCCTTTCAGTATTTTTGATGCTGCTGTCTGGGTGTCTCAGGCAGTAAATTAAGCTCAGACTGACCATTAACAGCTTGACATAGAAATAATATCCATTCAGCATGAAGATTTGTGTAGAAACGGTCAGTCGTTCACCAAGAGACACGTCTCTGAACTAAATCGTGGGTTTGATCGATTGTTTATCACGATGACATGTGACCATCTAACAGGAGCTGCTATCGACCTCAGCCCTTCGAGCGCTAGCAAGCTAGATATTAACCAAGCTAACACTAGCTATTAGGGGGGGAAATATCACAAATGTTGTTTTAACAATTAGTTACATGCGTAAACTGGCCGTTGAGGTTTATGGTCTGTATCTTATGGAGCAGCTTTTTGGGTTTAGCCAGTAGCTTTTTGGTTAGCTTGCATAGCTAGCTTGTTCGTTTTGATGTTAGGTGTGTTCTAACCGTACTATTCCCGCCCCTTTCTCCATTTATAGACTAGCCAGGAGACGCTGCTGAGATGGCGACGCCGGTAGCCTCCTTATTTTAGCTTCAATCCCGCTCTTCAGAAATCCTATGAGTGACATCAGAGGCTTTGTCCATTATTTTTCCAGTCTATGGTCCCAGCGCATCTATAAATATTCATTAAAAATCGAATATTAAACCTCCCCTCTTGTCTTCTAGACTAATACAGTAATGACAAGTGCATGTGTGATTTGAGACACAGCCCTAAGTTTCATTCTGCTGGTGTGAATTCTTGCTTTAGCCCTCCCCCTCTCTGTCTTCTCACAGCCGAGTTTGCGACGTACCTCAACTTCTGCCGCTCCTTACGCTTCGACGACAAGCCCGACTACTCCTACCTGCGACAGCTCTTCAGGAACCTCTTCCACAGACAGGGATTCTCCTACGACTACGTGTTCGACTGGAACATGCTGAAATTCGTGCGTGTCCACAGGCCAACCTTCACTTTCGCTTTGTAAAATTTAATTCATGGGTTAAATCTGTCCCAGTTTCAGCAGAACACTGATCAGCTATGCTTTTTTTGTTTGCGGCGTAAAAGGTGTGAAGTGTAGAATAAAGAAAAGGGTTACTGCGGGGGATCTGTGGTGTTCCTGTTACCACCCTGAAGTTGATTGATTTTTATTTAGCAACGATTGAAATTTTCAGATTATTACAGTGTGAGCGATACAGCGTAGTTTTACTGACTTTTGGTATTTTATATTTAATCTTGTGGAACGTCTGTAGCTAAATAGTTTTGCAGATGGTTAAGTTTAATTTAATGTTGTGGAGCATCTGTGAAACTTAGTTAATTCCAGATGATTAAGCTTCATGTTGTGAAGTGTGTGCAAAACGACTTGGCTCCAGTTAAACTAATGCAATGGAACGTCCATGAAACTGGTTAGTTACAGACATGAACGTTTTTGTTGTTGAACGTTCATGAAACCTAATTGGTTGCGGCTGGTTTAATTTAATATTGTGGAGCATCTGTGAAACTAGTTAGTTACAGATGGTTAAGTTTTTATTTTATTGTTGGAGTGTCTGGAAAACTAGTTACAGATAGATTTAACGTTACGGACCATCTATGAACCTAGTTCGGTTTAATTTATTGTTTGGGAGAATCTGCAAAAATAGTTGGTTACAAATAGTTAAGTTTAGCTTATTGCTGTGGAGCATCTACAGAACGAGAGTTAGTTCCAGGTGATTTAAGCTTCATGTTGTGGATTGTCTGCAAAACTACTTAATTTCAGTTCATGTATTGGAACGTTGATGAAACTAGCTAGGTCTTTTTTTTGAGAACGTTCATGAAACTACTTGGTTGCAGCTAGTTAAATTTAATGTTGTGGAACATCTGTGAAACTAGTTAGTTGCATTACGTATGCAAATTCAGCTTGTGATGAACCATAAAGTGAGAATCAGAATTACTTTAAATCCCTGGAGGGAAATTCAAATCTGCTACCAAGCTCCTGAATCAAAGTAGTAGTAAACATGTCTAAAAATAGAAGATAAAATAAATTTAAATAAGTTCAATAACTTAAAGCAAAACGAAGTGATTTTATGTACATATATATATTGCACCTAAACTCCTCGGTCCTGAAGATGCCAGACCATGAGTTGCCGCTTCACCTCTGAATGTTACAAAGCTGCATCATCATCATGGCTACGTCCTGTGACTATTGTTACCATGGTAACTGATGGCGGCTTACTTTTGAGATTTGAAGTCTCTGTGATTGACAGGAAAGGCTCCAGCGCAGAATAGATTTACAACTTTAACTCGCTTTAACAAACTGTCAGAGGCTGAGCGATTGTAGTCATCTTTTTTTTATTTTTAGGGAGCGAACAGAGCAGCAGAGGATGCCGAGAGGGAGCGGCGGGATCGAGAGGAGCGTTTGAGACACGGCAGGAATCCGGCAGCCAGAGGAATGCCGTCAGCCTCAAGCAGACCCAGAGGGACACAGGATGTAGCCCCGCCCGCTCCACTCACACCCACCTCGCACACGGGTGAGAATACTTGGACTGAAAAAATGTAATGGGGGGGGAGCCACGAGGAGCGCATTTTCTAGTGTGTTAGGCATATTATAATTACTTTTGTTAAGAGATTTTCATGTGTTTTGTAGTGCAGGAGTTTTATAGCAAACAGTGAGCTGCCTGGTTGGATGCAAATTCTGAATTTCTGCATATAAAGCACTTCGAATGTTCTTGAAGTGGCGGAGGATTTTTTTTTTTTCTTTTTTTAAAAGAACATAAATTCCACTTACATACCAAACACACTGCCTTAGACTTTGATGTTTAACCACTAGCAAGCTGGAAACTGAACACTTGTTAATAATTCATACCACATGTACGATTTTACTCTCACTTCTCTCTGAAGTGAGAGTCTTGTTTTCATTTCTGAGCTTTATTTCCTGCGTTGGCAGGGACGTTTGTGGTTTTTGGTAGCAGTCGAGTGTCTCCCCTGGGTTCTTGTGATTTTCTT
The DNA here is from genome assembly GCA_025212355.1 of Notarius kessleri. Taxonomy (NCBI): domain Eukaryota; kingdom Metazoa; phylum Chordata; class Actinopteri; order Siluriformes; family Ariidae; genus Notarius; species Notarius kessleri. Next base: position 43,953,991 of record JAOBAM010000013.1, read on the forward strand.
GTTTTGTTTTTTCAGCTGAGAGGAAGTGGTAAACTAGTTGCACATGTTCCCTCTAAACAGGAAGTCATGACACACGGTGTTGCGTCGAGGGCCGAACCGATGTTCCTTATTTAGTGGAGGAAGTAACCAGGGCATTGGTGTAAAACCCAGCCTGTATGATGATGATATTACTACTACGTGTGTTTAATCAGTGCATCAGTGAAATGTCGCAGTCGGTTGCGTCATGGAGGAGTAAGCTGAAGAGAACAGAAATCAAGATTGTAGTTCTGGTTTATTTTCTCTGAACATGCACTTTGGCTACTCTGGAAATATTTTTTTTTTTTTAATTCCAGATTTAACAGTTTACCCCTTAATGACTACATATGACGACCCTGTGTATATCCCATAATGATGACATATGACGCCTTATTTAAAACCTTGTCTTTAGACTTTTTTTCTTGTAAATATGTTCTAATGGTGGCTGTAGGAACTGCTTTAAGGGGTAAAGGGTTAAGTTTGTCAGCACGTACGTGTAATGTCAGCGACGAAAGACCAGAGGAACGTTCCTTGCACTGACTTAGCAGTTGTGGTGAAGCCAAACAAAACTCAAACTCCTTTATACTGAAATAATATCCATATGAGGCATGCTTGATTTTGTTTATATTTTTACCCATATACTCTCCAGATTCTTTTGCTTTTAAAATAAAACTTCCCTGGGTGCTGCCATTTTCCTTTCTCCGAGGTTCCGATATCGTACCCCGAGCGCAAATGACGCAACAGAATCCGAGATTGTGATGTCTCATATGATATTTGATGTATCGCCCACTCTAACAATGATGCGCTTTCAGGAATGGAGCGTGAGAGGAAGGTCAGCATGCGGTTACACCGCGGCGCTCCGGTGAACATCTCCTCTTCTGACCTGACCGGCCGACAGGACACCTCACGAATGTCCACATCACAGGTATGACCCCCGCTCATGCCACGCCCCCCCCTTTCTTCTCCCCCTGAGCTTTCCCGTCGTCAGTGGTGTGTAAGCCGCCGTTTGGCTGTAGTCGTGGCCACAGTGCTACTTCCTGCTCTTCCGTGGCTCCCTGTCTTTGTCCTCTAGATGCAGCACTGTAAAGCCTTATGTGGTGTTTTTTTCTTTGTGCTTTTGTTTTAAGTGTTCTGTCGAGGAGACGGTGGTGTAGGGAGCCTTGTGAGAGCTGTTTATATGCTAAGAGCTTAATTGACTAGCTGCTATGCTAGCACGTCCTGTTGAAGACACCGTATTAAAGACCGAAGAAAAGAGTCCGAGTCGTGTTCATCTTGTAACTGGTTTTTTTTCTTTTTTTCTAAATTTTACGCTTTTGCCGTTTGGATATGTGTTGAGACGTGTTCTTTTGCTTTACTTTATAAACCAGACAGGCTACTATTACGCAAATCCTCTGCTGTTTGCTTAGTGTTTTCGTTATCGATTATGATGATGATTTTAAAAAATAAAACCTTGTTGTTTTTGGCTCCCATTTCCAATGAAAAGCACGGTGTTGTAATGTGCTTGCCATTGTTTTTCTTTACATCCTCAATGCCTCTCTCCCCCCTCCCCCCCTTCATCCTCATTCTCCAACCTTGCCCACTTCAGAATAGCATTCCCTTCGATCTCCATGGCAAGTAGAGAGGCAGCAGCGGGTGAGTGAGCGAGTGACGCTCTGCTGCCATTTTGTGTGGCTGCGTTTTTCCTCCTGCACTCAATAAAACCATTTCCTGTCTGCTCCCTTACACTATAATCCTAGCACTTCCTTTTTTTTTTTTTGCAAGCGATCCTGCTTGGGGGAGAAATCGTGGCTTTTAATAAATAAAGATGGCTAATCTGCTAGCTGTAATATTCCCGTCAATGTTGGTTTCAGTATCTTCGCCCCAGTGGTGCAGAATTATAGAAGCCAACTTGGAATGGCAAAAAAAATGTACATTTTCCCCCTGACATTCAATTTTGCACAAATTGTCACTTAAGGTAAGAACGTGGCTCGTATCAGGGTAACTGGCGTGATTATTATTATTATTATTTTTTAAATTTGTACAAATAAATAATAGACAAATATTAGATTTAAACAAAGTCCAAAACCTTATAAACTTATGTAAAGAATAAAGCACTCAGAGTGGTGCCGTTACAGGAAAATAATCAACAAGCTGCTGTAGTGAAGCAGAGGTGTTTTTCTTTGATTAAAGCATTATAATGTTCATGAACAAGACGGTAAGTCTCTTCACTCGCGTTATAGCAGCTGTAAACAGTCTGTCCCTCACACTCAAAGCACAAAGTTGTCGTCCCCCCCCCACGTTACAGTGAGACGGCAAACAGCGTGAACTCTGTTGACGCATTTAAAAACAGCAAACCTGTTGTTTTGGAGCTGCACGACTGTCAGAGCTGCTGTTGTAGAAAATTAATCAATTCAGAATCCAGAACTCAGCAGCACTGTGGGATAAATTCTTATCAGTTCACTGTAACAAACTCGCTTTGTCAAACACACTGATGTCAGCGGGCAAAGTCCGACATGATGCTTACTGAGAGAACGTGTTTAAGTAATAACTTCCTTTTTACACACAAGTTACACAAAATCGAGCCGTACAGGAGCTGATCGCGGCTATAAGCCGTGTACGATGGGATTGAGTGGAATAACTGTTTTATTCTATCCACATTCACTGGATTTTGAGAAACGGAGTGGTTTTCTTTTTCTTAAATACTTATTTGTTTATTTATTGGGGGGGATAAATAAAATTTTATACAAAACGTCCACCAGTTATTTCTGCTCAGAATGTAAATAAACCAGCGCGATTACGGAGCAATTTGTGAAGAATTGTCGCATTTTTGAAAGAGTGTGTTCTGACCATCAAATACTTTTATTCCATATTCTGTTAGTTTTTTTCGTGGTTTGGTTTTCGAGTTTACGAGAGTTTAACTCCCCACTCACATCTGTATTGCAGCGTGCCTTGCCATATGGTAGTAGGTACCATTTTTATGATGGTCTTTGGTATGACCCGACTGAGTAGAACTCGCGATCTCCCGATCGAGAGGCGGACACACTACCACTAGGCCACTAGCCGAAACTCTCGTGGTTACCAGAGGACCCGCCCCCCACTGTAACCCTAGCTATGTAATAGGTGAGAGGCTGAGGGCTACGGAAACGGAGATCGGCGCCACCCGATGCGCCACATGGTGCGGGAAGGACTTTGGTTTTCGAGTAGTTTTTATTTTGTCCTCGGTTGGTTCAAACGCGCCGCCATTTTGTTTTTCTCTACTCATGGTATATGAGCTGATATCCTAGTCGTAAAAGAGTAGCCAATCGGAGCACACGGTTGTTCAGATCCAGTGAATGTGGATAGAATTAAAAAAAAAATATATAATAATTAGATTAGTCTTTCTGTAGCTGAAGTGATGGACGTTTATGACGTCCAGTTGCTGATTGAATCTCCTCAGCCCTGCCGAGCTCTTCAATCAGAGAGGATTTATTTTAATCGAGATGAGATTGAGATGCGAACTAACACACAGCGATGCAAGCGATGCGTCTCCTCCACAGATGTTTTGGATGCTGTGGAACTGAGCTGGTTTCCTGTAGCTAAAAGTGAGCGAGGAGGAGAGGACGATGATTTCATCACCGTGGTGATGTAACATTATAAGGAAATGTAACCTCGTACCAGTGCAGATAAAGTATGGACTTTTAAACCGGGCATCACTTCAACAATTGTGTAATCTAAAGCATCTCTTGTCCCCCAGACAGTGTGGGAACAGAAAATTAATCATTGTGCTCCGAGTCCATCAACCTGAATTCCCACCAGCTGGATCTGAAACACTTCCAGTCATATTAATATCTTCGTGTGACTGTCATGAACACGTCCATCTGGAGCTCTCCTCACATAAATGACCATTTCTGAACAGCTTTTTAAAGTAAAAATCCCAATTAATCTGGTTTATGACGTCTTTTGGAAATATCACAGAGCGACTTTATAAACCGACTCCAGATGAAGCGCTGAGCGTCCGTGTTGGACCGAGTGCAGAGCAGAGCGCATTTGAGGTGTTGTAGAAGTGGAGTGAAGGACTAGGACCGATCCGTCTGCTTTTCTCCCGCCGCTCTGAGCTGCTTTACTGCCTGCCGAGCTGCTCGAGTCCGGATGCTTTGCGATCTGGAGCCTTGTTTATCAGCTGCTTTATGAATTTATGATGCTCCAAAATGCTTCGGTCATCTTTTAAAATTAATCCCTCATGGCAAACAGTCCATTTGTTGACTGTGTAATAATCTGTCTTTTTATATTTCAATTAAGGATTTGTTGAATTTTGTATATATTCATTTAAATATAGAACTTTTTTTTTTTTTTTTCCCCCCACCGTTAACTTGCGCTGTGAAATGAAATTGCGTGACAGGACAGGCATTTGGTCGACGCTGTGATCCAGAGCAATACACTCGGTCTCTCAGGGCCTGGGGAGCAGTTGGGGGTTTGGTGCCTTGCTCAAGGGCCCAAAGCTGCTTCTCTAACCTGTAGGCCATGGATGAACTTGCCAGGGTTTTTTAATATATAAATACAAGGTGTGAATAGGGATTGAACCCATGATCTTCAGTTTGAGTATATTAAATGTCATTGAACTCCTGTTTTTTTTTTTTTTTTTTCTCCCCCTCTTTACACAACTTCTTGGCTGTTTTATAACAAACATAGATGTGGTTCTACATGTTGTGTATCATAGAAATAATCTTTGCGTATCGTGAGATGTAGATCTAGATCACCCAGCCTTCTGCTGAATCGAGTTTAACCTTTAATCATTAATTTTAAACCGAGGAACACATCATCTCCTCTCTCTCTCTCAAAAAAAAAAAAGCAGCTCACAGGCAGATATGATGGGGTTAGTGTCACTGTGACTGAGAGAGAAGTAGAGATGCACACAGAGGTAGAGAGTGAGTGCTACACACAGATACACAGCGATAGACCGGGTCTGTCTCTCTCTCACACACACACGCAGAGAGAGAGAGAGAGAGAGACAGTCCTCTGTCCTGCCCAGACAGCGCGGCCCTCTTTGCTCTCTGTAATGGACGGCTGTGGATTTGTTGATTTTCAGACTCATGATTCCGTGAAGGGGGAAAAACACTTATCTGAAAGTATTGATCTCAGCCGGAGTGTTAGAGTTTTACAGAATAATCAAATGTATGGTTTCTTGTCTTCTTGCATAAACAAGGCTCCTGGTCTGTCTCTGGCATGGTGTGTGTTGTGCATGCAGGCTGTTTTATTTGTGCTTCACTGCTGCCTGTGTCGTGCTTTAAGCTGTCTGTGTGTGTTTTTGTCAATATCGTATGTTTTTATCCTGTGTAAGTATGTCTCCTCTTTTAATTCTCTATCATAGGATTAACAAGTGGCTGATTTTAACATTCCAGGGTTTTTTTTTTTTTTTTAAATGCCTCTGTAATGGTGTCCCGTAGGAGCAGGAGCCTTTCCACTGGTTTAGTTCCTGCTCCAGAGTCGTTCCTTTTCTCCAGAGTTAAATGTCGGGCTGACAGAATTACTGAGTTTGTCCGTTTAACCAACAGCGGATTACTTCCGTGTGTTTAGTTGAACAGAATCTCCTCCAGGTGCTCCTTCAGACTTTTTAGTGAGAACGTGCTGCTCCTCAGCCTTCTCCTCTGTCACGACTCACAATGGGGGGAAAGAATAACGTCATCTTTTTCCACTTCCTGTTTGAGATCGGCTCCAGGTGTCGTTAAACGGCAGATAAGAGCGTCGTGTGTTCATACATGTAGGAGTACTGCACTCGGTGAAATGATCATGGTGTGTGTTGACCGATTAAACCCCACACCAGTTTTTTTATATCAATGTTTCTCACTCGGACATCCTGGAATGTAAAAAGTTAAATGATGAGCCTGAATTCCACATCTCTAAATCGGTCGGTTTTACACACGTGCACGCAGTTGTTAATATTATTTACTGTTCTCCTGCATCATCACGCCATCTCTTTCTAGCACTCCGTCTGCCTTTTTTTCTTTTCCCCTCTGAGACGCACAGCAAGCAACACACAGGCCGACTGATCGAGAGAGAGATCGGTCACTTTTTTTTCTTTCCCCTCGAGCCTTTCTAACTCTGTCTGTCGTCTCTCTCTTCCTGCTGATGGAAGTTAAACTGCAGATATATGACTGACGCACCAGTGTTGTACAGGTCTCTTTTTGAGTTTTAGGGATTTTAGTAAAAAGTTTTCATCCCGTTTGTGTGTTTAAGACCGAGTGAGCATGATGACCCTGACTGTGTGTGTTTGTGTCCCATCAGGCTCTGTCCCGCGTCACTCCGAGCGGCCTGCAGTCTGCTGTTCCTCGATGAGCGTTTGCGCAGCCGCAGTCACCCTGAGCAAAACAAAGCCACACAGACTCGACTTTTTTCTTTTCTTTTTCCTCAACACACTAACACGGTCACTGAGGGAGACGAAGACATACACACCCCTTTCTCTGTCTGTCTCTCACATCTCTCTCTCTCTCTCTCTCACGCGCAGTCACACTGGAAATCAAACAGCTGAGGCATGTCGTCTTGACACACTTCACTCTGATCGACAAAGACCTCTGAAGTGGGTGGGGCTTTGACACAAGGGGGAGGGTTAAGATGTTCCTCTGCCTGTCAGAGGTGCAGTGGGCGGAGCATCACAAGCAGTGCAAAAAATAAAACTCCTCCCCCGAGCCTCAGATGGAGCTGTACTCTTACCGATAGCCATCGATCATGTGTTCCTCTGAACCTTTTTTTTTTTTTAATCCTTTTTTTTCTTTCCCTCTGGTTTATTAACAAATATTAAACTCGGTTTTCACCAGCTGCAGGTGTGCTGATTCATGAGAGATGTCTGAAAAGTTCTTGCAAAAAAAAAAAAATCCAGGTGGATGAAAGTGCAGTTAGATGAGTGAGAGAGAGCGTTAATGTGGGTTTTTTTTTTTTTTTGGATATGTAATTGTTTTTGGGACTTTAGATCAGATCTGTTGTGGGGAGTAACCAGCGTTTGACATTTTGCAGATTATTATTATTAGTTGTGAGGCGTTTGGGGGGAGAAACAGGGCCGGGTCACAGCCGCACCGGAAGTCTTTTTTTTTTTTTTTCTCCTCATGTCCTCTCCTCTCCCCCTCCGCATTCCCAGAAGCTGTGAAGTTCATGTTGCTGCAGTTGTGTGTCTCATGGACGTGTGAGAGGTTTGGGCTTCGTGTCCATGTTTTTTTTTTCTTTTGTATTAAAGGACTAGAGCATGTTGATTTGTTCTTTGGATGGTGTAATGATGTAAGAGTCCAGCAGGATCAAATATGATGGAATGAAGGTGATCTTCGAGAAGAACAGTTGTCTGTGCCCTTTAAATTTTTTTTTTTTTACACATTTTTACTTACTGAATTTTATTTGCTGAACATTACCCAGGCTTTTAGAGTGAATCAATCTTTGATGATGCGTGGAGTTGTTGAAGAAGCAAACGCGGTGATGGCTCTTCAGCGTAGTTGAGTGTTTAGGCGTGTCTCTGAGGGGAGGAAGGGCATTCTGTTGTGTGTGCGTGTATAGGACGTGTAGACTGTGAGGTACTTTTTTTTTTTTGGGGAGGTTCCCACCCTCTGTAGCCTCTTGTTCGTGCGTGTATGTGGCAGGCTGTAGTGTTTAGAAGGATGATGAGGACTTTACTACAATTCACAAGCGGCTGGTGCAAGTGAGAGCACACTTTTTGGGATCGAGTGATTCTGGGTTGTTTTTTTTTTTCTCCTGACTTGACTGATTTCATCACCCAAGCTCCACACTGTGCTGTATCCAATGGAATGATGGGAATCTTCCTGCTTGGGAAGGTTTTTTTTTTCATTTGTATTGCCACTGTATTTGTGTATTTTAAATTGTGTAAATAAATTAATAAGTACTTGTATGTTTCAGGAGTTGTTTTATGCCAGTGTTGCAATCGAGTCACTTCCTTGTGTGGGAGGAGTCTTGCTAAATGATTTTGAAGTTCCTCATACACATGGAACACACAGCAATGCCTTCTTACACACAATTAGTATAAAAGTCCATGGTGGTGTGGTTTTCAAGTTTAATACAAGATCAAACACGCAGTTAAACAGGATGGTGGTTGGTTTATTGGGGGAAGGATTCAGTGAACTGGACAATCAAACATGACATTCACATTTACAAGAAATTATAAATATTTCTCCAATCAGCTTGCTTTTTTTTTTTTACACCATTAGAAAGACCGTCAAACTCAAAAGCATTTACAGGAAACAAGTCTGTTAAACACAAAAGCAAACAAAAAGAGTTAAGTGACGGATTAAATCTGTTAGATTGTGATGAGAAACCTGACAGTGAGCACTGAACTCATAACACTCTGAAAAATAATCCAATGTTTGCATTAAAACAATACTGTACTTCTCGATTCTCCGGGTCAGACATCACACTCATGGTCTTTAAAACCAAAAAAAAAACAAACCGACAAATTATAATTTATGGATAAAAGGTTACAAAGACAGCCATGAACACATGCTTAATCTCCACCAAATTCAAATCACATGACCAGTGTGTCTGACAAAATCGATTAGTGACCTGATCAAATATAGAACAAAACCTCCTCGGTGGAGATCCGACCCCAAAAATCTTTGCTTTTCCAACAACTAAAACTAAACATTTTCTTCATATCTATCCTCAGTTTAGCTTACACATCTGCAAAGTGTAAAAACATGGAAAGGGGGAAAGAAAAAAAAAAAAAAATCAGCTGTGAAAGAAGTCATTCTGATAAACATGAGATTAATATAAGTCTCAAAAGGATTTATTAAAAAAAGTCACATTTTCTGTCTTGAATAAGCGAACTAAACCTCACTGCGTGGCCAAAACTTTAGTTTGAAGCTTCTCCAAAGATTTAAAATAAATAAATACATCTAGGTGTGGGGTTAGGAGATTAAGGCAATGCAGTGGTGGCGTCTTCATGCTCCTGTCGCCTGTGCGATTCTGGACGATTAGACGGAGGGAAAGAAAAAGTACGAAGGAGGAAATAAAACAAAAGGACGCACCGATCCAATCCTAAACACTACAAATCGATACCAATAATGGTTTCTGCAGTCAACCACAGCTCATTATGTCAAATTAAAATGGCCGCTCGGGACATTAAGAGTAAACACAGCAACACACACAGCTCGAAAGGAGGAAACCAATATAGACGCCGCAGTGTTTGTTGTTCTGAAGCTAGCGAGATAACTGATGGACCTTGTGCGCGTGTGTGTATATCCAATAATACAGGAAAATGTAAAAGAAATACTGCAGTGTTGACCCTGAAAGCAGCCATTTTGATTTTGGGGGGGCACTTTCTTTTGCTTCCTAGTCAAAAGGTCCGAAATTAGCGCTTTTGAGCGCAGCACGAGTTACGTAATCGTAATTTCAATCTTGGATAAAAGGATTGAGGAGATTCTCTAATGCTGCAAGTCCATCTCCGTCTCTAATTTTTCTTCACTGCCGTCTCGATGTGGTTTAAGACGTAGCGAGATTTACAGATTAAAAACAGATTTTTGAAATGGGAGGAGAAAAAATATATATACTTTTTTTTTTGTACTTTCTCTCATATCACACCATGTAAAGAGCTTTTACGATTCTGAAATGAAAGAAGCGTCAGCACTGGATGACACTCGGACCTGAGGTTTTTGTTATTGGAAGAAATCGGTGCATCCAGAAAAAAAACAGCTACAGCGGATCAAATCGGATCCACACACACCTCCAAGCTCCATCCTGCATCATAAAATCCCCTCCGACAGAGGAGAGCACAACTCAGTCAGTGCAACACTCAGAGGATGAGAGCAGGAGGAGGAGGGGAAAAAACAAACAAACAAAAAACTGAAAAGAAAACCAGGATTGTTGTGGTCCAGAATTTCGAGCACATCTTCAGGGATTAGTGAATATAAGCTCTGTATACTGCAGACATGTCGTTGTCCGACTGGTCCAGCGCCTTCGCTCTCTTATACACCTACAGAAACAAACACGGACATCGCTGAACAACCGCACGCTTCATTCAGCTTCGCGTCAATATCTCTCTCACACACAGGTTTCAAAATCCCCCCGGTAAGATTCAATTCCACATCCTGTCACTGAACAGTTACTCATCTGTGTGATGGATTTTGACTTCTACCTGCTGCGTTACACCACCAGGCCTCCATATGCAGGAAGTAAGTGAAACTGGACCGAAGGGAAATTGACATGAAATGTGTACTCAAACGGTCCATTTTTCAAGGCACTGACTGCACAGAACCTCGTGAATCCATCAAGAGAGGATCTCGATTGGTGCATTTCCCAGATTTGTTGATCAACAGACCATAAAATGCTGCTCAGAAGGTCAAGAAAACACGTGGTAAACTTTTAGCGCTGCCGAGCAAACGATCGACGCGTTTTCACTACGTCATTCGCTGAATTTTATGTGGATGTTAAAAGTATCCTGCAGGGGGCGCTATTGGGGTGAGTATTCGTTGATTATTGGAGCAGCCAAAGAAAACGGTGCAAAATATCACACGCTTTCTATAAAAACAGATCTGGTATAAAAACCCATGTATTTATTGTTTGGACTTTTCTGTCCATTATGCATCATCAAATCCGAACAGTTTCAGAGAATACAAGCTCGATTACTCGGTTTTTTTTGGGTTTGGTAGTTTTGTAGAATCGCTTCCTTTAAGAATCAGCAAAGCAAAACAACCCAACCGTAACTAGCGACAATCACCAGAGGCACTAACGATCTCTGCGACTTGCTTCCAAGTGTTGTTTTTTTCTTCGTCATGTCGATACACGTTTAACGAGAAGTCGTATGAGAGCAGGTGAGACAAAACTAGTTAAGTTTTTCTTCTGCAGGTAAAACAGGAAGTGGGACGTAATTACAGGTGGGGACTGAAGCTGTGAGCGGGGGATCTGAAGAATCATTCGAGACGACTGTTTGGATTTGTCCCCTTTACAGAGTTGTGTGTACAGGTGAAAAAACTTAACACACTGTTCTTACCTCGTTCGCAGTGGCTGCCATCGGTGTAGGATGATTAACAGAGTCTCCCATTGAAATGGCTAATCTTAAATCTTTCTGAATGTGTTTTAGGTAATAATCTGGTTTGAAGTTGCCCTGCAAAATATCTAGAGAGAAAAGAAACAGAAAAAAACTAAAGTTAATAAGCCAAATTTAAAAAAAAAAAAAGTTCACAGAAATCAGAAACTCCTCAGTTCCAATGCACGGTATAACAAAGCACTGACACTGGAGACTCCTTCCATGAACGTTAAACACATATCTACATCGGTGATTATGCACAGCACACTCTGTACAAGTCTCTGTGAACTAGTGGTTGCTATAGAAACGATAACGTGTTACTGTATACACTTGCAGTGATTCCGCTACCATTATATTTGTCCCCCCCACCAGCGCAAACCCAGGCACATTTTTAAAGTCTTAAAAAAAAAAAAAAAAAACACGCAGATGCAGGCACTAGGACCATGCAGAAAGAGTGCCTGCTCAAAAACAGGAGAGAGTACAGGCACTAAGACCACGCAGAAACATCCTCTGCTCAAGCTGCCGGTTCCTCATCTGCTTCGTTTTCCTTTCGTGCGCTCAAAAACGATTCGCTTCAAACAATAGTTAGCAACGTCAGGACCGCCCCCCAAGCAGCAAAAGATGGAGGACATATGACTTTAAAAAAAAAAATTGTTCTAAAATAAATGTCAATACTTCAGTACGACGACTTAAACCGTTTGTTCAGGTCCAAATGTTCTGTAACAGGAGCTGCAGGGAGGGGGAGGAGCCTTGCAGGTGACCATCCTCATTTAGCCCCCCCCCCAAAAAAAAGTGCAGTTCTGTCAGCGCTGCTGTTATCTGACCAATCAGAATCAAGAATCCAACAGCACTAACAGTGTGCGCGCTAGATGTATGAATTTATTTACACACGTCGTACTGAAACGTTCTTTTGTCGTGATCGTTATGTCGTAAACAGCCGTATATAGTATTAACACGCAGGAGATAAAGCTTTACGAATACTCTAAACCTAACGTTACCCGAGTTATCTGAGGAGAGCGAGACCGTTTTGTCTAACGCATATTTTTTGAAGCACAAATCGATCTTGACATACCGGATGGCAAAAATGAGCAACAGATATTTTACAACCTTTAACCTTTTCTGCTTCCAACTCGTTCATATTTCTCAACATGAACAAACTCCTTCGAAGGGAAATCAATAAAACGTTCTCCGTATGAATTTTACATCATTTTCAACCACACGTCGCCCCCTAGTGGTGCAACAGCAACTCGGATAATAGGAATTATGAGTTTATCTTGATGCTTATTTTACACTTCAACAGAATGAAATTTTTACTGTCTCTTACATCTTTTAAAACCTGTAACTCAGTCGTAATCATCTTAATAAACTGACTTCAAGCTCGGCTCGTGACTTGAACATTTTGGCGACATCAGGACGAAATTCAGTCAGGAAAAAAAAGCTCGGCTTTGGAGATCACGGTCTGAAGGGTTGTGAAGTGCGGTTGTGGGGAGACGGGCTGAAGATGAGGCATTACACATTACGTCTTGATGTGTGGTAGCGAGGTAGGTAAATAAAAGGTTGACGTCAACATGGAGGAATGAGTGAAACAGCAAATGTGTCGTTTCACCTCAGTGGAAATCAAGAAATCATTCATTCAGTTAATAAAAACATGGCACTAATGAAAGGAAATCCTGCTCACTTTGGCACTTCTGGTCCACGAACGTGCTGGCCATCTGCCCCTGACACAGAATATCCAGGAAGGTCTGCTGTGATTGGCCAGTGGCCTGAGCGAGGGTCAGCCCCTCAGCGATGGTGGCCATGAAACTGCCTTGCACCATGTTGAGGATCAGCATCATCCTCGCCGCGTTACCTGCTTCTCCTAAACACACACACACCACATTCACTTACGGTCCATCCAGCAAAACAGAACAGCTCTATAAAAAACCACTCGGGCAAATTAAACTCCGCCCACATCTTAAGAAATCATATCACGTTTGATTTCACTCTTAACTTCTTCCTATTTGAAGACTCATGAGCATCATTTGCATTGATAATTTTAAAATAAATCCAATCAGGATCATATCCATCAACTTTATCAGGAATTCTCAAACCATTTTCCAAGCTTGAAGATTCCCAGCTCTTCACGCTGCATCAACTCATCCAGATGTAGACTAAACAGTCATGACATGACACCTCACTTCGAGAACTATGGGTGTAAAGTACCTAAAAAGAACGAGGTTTTGCCCATAGCCTGGAAGCAGCTGCTGCAGTCTTCGTAAACGGTCCGATCTCCTGCTGCGACGATGACCAACATGCCGTCGTTAGAAAGCTGCTGGCTGCCTGAAACCGGAGCTTCCAGGAACCGGCCTCCTCTGGACGTGATCACCTTTAAAGACATCGGGAAAATCTCAAGTAGAGCGACTAAAAGCACCGAGAACACACTGCACTCAATTTCAAGAATATTAATTCTGAACATTATTTTTTGTGTAATCCTCTTCACTTGTCTTAAGGATTCTGAAGAAATACAAAAGAGTCCTCAGGACTATCAGTCCCGGTGTCATTCTTTCATTTCTAGTCCTACAAGTCTTGTATAACACACACACACACACACCTATCTTAGTGATATCATATTCAGCTGGTTTGCTAACTGGGAAGACACCAGCAGCGTTATTTGCTTCTTTCAGCCATCATTGTATATGCGTTATGATTTAAACCTGTTGTACAACAGCACCCTCTACTGGTTACGAAAAACAGCCGCCATTACATCTTCAGTAACCGCTTTGGTCAGGGCTGCTGTGTGTTCTGATCCAATCTGGAGCTATCGTGTGAGGTGGGAATATGCACTGGACAGAACGCTAGTCCATCACACACTTATACCCAAGGTACGATTTAAGTTTCTTCACTGTTACCCCTTTTCGACCAACAAGGAACACGTTCTTGAACCAGTTCCATTCAGGATTCTTTGAAACTTGGTGCTAGCAAACCAGCCCACATTTTCACCAGTTTTAAACAGAACCGTTGTGATCAAGGACGCATCATGAACGGAGGGCGTCGCCCAATTCACAACAGGAGTAAACAGTAGGAGCTCTGTTATTGCAGATATTTGTTTTCGGTCCATTTTTTCTGAAGACGTTTCCTTTCCCATCACCGCACTCTGCTTCCTCTCCAAATTAATGACACGCCTACTGATGTCACGGTTCATGCTGGAAAAACCAGCGATATTTTGGTTCCAACTTTTTAGGTCCTGAACAGATTTATTTTTGGTCGAAATGCTTTAAACGGTTCAAAAACCCGTTCCCTGCTGGCTGAAAAGCGGTATGGGAGGAAACCGGAGAACCCACATGACCACGGGGAGAACGTGCAAAACCCTATACAGACAAGATCCTGAGGTTCAGACTGAACTCCGCCTACTGGAACATATCAAAAGCTATCTATAAAAAATGGAATATTTAAAAAAAAAAAAAAAATCACAGATAGATATTTATTTATTTTTAAACCCAACCCTGACATTGTGCAGATCTCTTCCTGGTTCGTATCCAAACTCCAAGTGATGACGTTATTGAGACGGTGTGTGCAGGCTGGATGTGTAAATCCCGTCCTCACTCAATCATGAATATTTTTTAACTTAAAAACACGACTTTCATAAGATGCTGTACAATGGAAATCATCAGCACGCCTCGACACACAGCGGATAATAAATGCAATTAACACAAGAGGACATCAGCTCACACACACAGTCACTCCACCCAGTCTGTGGAGTGCCCTGGAGTAACCCCTCACTGCACAGTTCCTCCACTTCCTCTCAACATCAACACTTTCACCCTCCTTCCTCTTATCAAGGCGTTTCCTCCGTGTGCGCGCGCATCCAAGGCTAAACTCCTAAGAGCTTTATTTCACCTGAGAGAGCTCTGTAATGGTCTCAGGATCCACTGTGGACATCTCCACGTAACACTTTCCGGGTCTGATTCCCTGTAACACACCGCTGGGACCCAAAACCAGCTGAAATTATAAACAAATAAATTAAATAGAAAGAAAAGAGATAGAGAGAGATTACAGCAAATAAGCATGAGGAAGAACATGAAAATCTACCAAATTAATAAATATTTAATAAAAATAATTCATAATAAAATTCAGCTCAACTTTATATTTTTTTAAAAATAAATGGTAACACTGATTTAATATTCCAGCATAAAAGTCAGAGTGAGTAATGGAGGAGGGGGGGGATTAAAATAATAATA
>JAOBAM010000013.1:44493924-44504498 GCA_025212355.1 Notarius kessleri
TTGCATAATAAAACTTTGCACACACATTGCAATGATGAAAAATGCAAAAAATGGCTCATTTTACCCCACTCTCCCCTACACAAGGAGAACAAGTAAAACTCCACAGAGACAGTAACACAAGCTCAGGATTGAACCAGAGGCCATACCATCCAGAAATGTGAGTTACCTCGCTCTTGTGAGAACTTCAAGTAATATCTTATCAAATTTCATATAATCTAATCTATAACGTGCGTATGAAGACCTTTTTGCAAGGGTCTATTTATTAAAAATTAACTCAGGAATTAGGACTACAGTTGTAACTATATGATATCTGGATTTCACAAAAAAAAAACAGAAAAAAAAACCAGAACAGCCTTCTGACGTTACAAAATGTCAGGTTTACAAAATGTTCTTTTTAATATTGATAGGCCTATCTTTTATCAAAAGAAATCAAATGGTGAAAATATAAAACAAAAGATATTGGTCATACATTGTTGACACTCATGAAGTCAAATTCCCCAACCTTCTGAAACCCAATTTTTGCATTTTGCTTTGCTAATATTCAGAATATACAGTAGCCTATGTACACTTTTGTCAATTAGTTGCCCATAACAAATTCCAGGATGATATTGTGCAGTTCCACAGTAAATACATTAAATATCTTTTCTCCTGTTAAACTTTGTCAAGTGGTTTATCATGAAGACTGATAACTGATAAACATGCTATAACTACACACAGGTCTGATATTTAGTGTCTTACCGAATCAGTTTTCCTCTCCAGCTCTGTGTTCAATTTTGTTCCCTGGAGGAAAAGTGCTGTGTGGGGAAAGTTTCTGGTTGGTTTCAGTAAACAGCTAGCAGGAGCGGAGGAGTGTAAGCCTGAGAATTCCGTTCATGCTCGTGCTGGACGGAAATGAGTGCATTTCGGACTCAGAGTAGAAAACATTGCCATCCGCTCAGAGTTATGAAATCGTTACCTTCTCTTTCTTCTTCTCCTTCTCGAGCTTCCTCCTTTACGCTTCACTTTCTCCTGGTTAGTTTACACAGGTTTCGCAATACCCCACTGTTTCTAACAGGATATGAGATTTTATTTTTAAATCCAGAAAAAAAAAACAGGGACAGTGCTGAAAGGGACAAACTAAAGTTAAATCTGATCACTGAGCTGCAAACCAGAGTCTCCTGAAAGTCAGCAGAACATGAAGCTGAATTTGTAAGGTGTAATGCTTGAAAGAAAAACGTGTGTAATGTGATTATTTTTAAGTGTGAATCTTATCATATTTTTTCCATATTAATTCTGAGTCTGACCTATTTGAAATTCAGGTATTTAAAAATATATACTTTATGGGTGTGGCCACTGAATGCAAACTGTCAACCAAAAATTTCACTTCAATTTCTTTTCCAATGGGAAATAGCAAAAACAAAATTAATCATGAAATGTGTGAGGGACTATTGGATAGCCATAGCATAGTGAATATAAATTAATAAATTCAGCCATAGCATAATGAAAATTAGTTAAACTGGTTTCAGCTTTATGCAGATTAAAAGCAGCAGCCATGTCGAGGTTACCACTCAAGCAAAAGACACATCTGCATTGTCTGTACAATATCGCATACTGCCAACACATAGTTCCGTCCCAGTTACATGGACGTCAAATTACCACAGCCTTCGTCTTCCTCTGTTGCATGTCACAGCTAATTTTGAGTGTTTAGTCTCTGTCTGGGCGACACAGTGGCGCAGTGGTTAGCACTGTCACCTTTTGGTATGGAGTTTGAATGTTCTCCCCATCCCTGCGAGAGTTTCCACTGGATACTCCGGTTTCCTCCAAGAGTCCAAAGACATGTAGATTAGATCAACTGGCTACTCTAAAATGCCCATAGGTGTGAATGTGAGTGTGATGGTTGTTGTCTCTGTGTTAGCCCTGTGATAGATAGGGGTGAACCACACCTTTTGCTTGAAGTCAGCTGGGATTGACTACAGCTACCCCCATGACCTTGATGGATATGTGGTATAGATAATGGATGGATGGGTGGATGGATGGTCTCTGTCTGCACGCAGTAGACATTTAGCCTTAAAATAAACAACTGCACTGTTTTAACATATTTGGGCTTTGATGTTGACCCATCATTCTGGGATGATTTTAAGGCTCTTATATTGAATTTTATTCAGTGGTGGCGCATCCACAGGGTCAGGTGTGACAAAGCCCAACCTTATATATCAGCCATTCGACAGCTTCTGTCCAACTCAGGGCTTTTCCCAGCATGGGGCATCGGCTCAAACTGGGGATTCTGCTGAATATTTTGCATTGTCCAGCAGAAGGCTTTTGCACAACATGGAGATTTGCACAGAAGCAGGCTTTTGCCATACGTTTCCCCCAAGCAATACATGGACAGGGGCTTCTGTTGTCTCAAATGGGGTTTCATCCAAAAGGTTTCTGTTACAAATAAAAGCTCGGGCCAACCAGGGGCCAATATCTGTACAATACTGGGAATTCACCCAGCATATTCACCTCATATATTAAAACAGATTTTCTGAAGATTTAATGGAGATAGCTATACTTACTGTAAATGGATGCTATAGGTGTCTCTGACAGTACTAATTGACATTTATGGCATTTACCAGGTGCCCTTATCCAGAGCAACTAATAGAAGTGCTTTAAAGTCTCTATCAACAATCATACTTGTTCACAAGGTCATGAACTAAGAGTACCATCAATCAAAAAACCCTGTTGGGGAGGTTAGTATAGGATCAAAAATTTTTAAGTACTTCATGAAGAGGTATGTCCATAGTTGTCATTTGAAGACAGCCAGTGAATCAGCTTTTCAGACAGTGAGGAGACATTCATTCCACCACCTAGGTGCAAGACCAGAGAAGATCACTGATGCATGCTTTTCTTGCACCTTGAGAGATAATAAGTCCATACGATGAGTGTTGCAGGGTCAATGGGAGCATGGTGTAATGTGGAGTGTGATACGTGCTTTAAGGTAGGTCACTGCTGGTCCATTTTTCGCTTTGTAGGTAAGCATTGGTATTTAAAATCTGATGTGGGCAGCTACAGAAAGACAGTGGACAGAGCATAGTGATGGGGTAGTATGGGAGAACTTTGAAAGGCTGAAAACAAGTCATGCATCTTGCACATACATTTTAACAGAAAGTTTTCATTTCTGTAGTAACACCTCATTCAATGTAATTGTATAGTAGATCTAAGACTAATAATAAACAGATTAAAAGTGTTTTTATTTAATTGATATGTTGATGTTTTCTGTAAGGATACATTTATTTAATATTTATTGAAAGAGTCTGAAGTATCAGTGCTTTGTGATCGTCAAGTTTTCTGCCACAGGAAAGCCTTCAGGACAGAGGAGTTTGCACCTTGTAGTTTCTCTGTTATGTGACTCTGAAAAGTCATTTTACAGCCATACCACTACAATAAATGTAACAATAAATGGATAAAAAGTATGAAGTACCATTCTTTAATTAATAAAATAAATGTAATCATTACCACCACATGACACCACCCAATTGCCGATTATTTTCCTAAAACAGCATGTTAACGTGTTATAGTCCTTACAGATCACATATTGAGCAGGATGAACTGTAGATTCTATAGGAAACCTAAGCATTGTTGTTTTTATTTTTTTGCTTATTTATTTCTTACTATGCAATTAATCTGAAAAATAAATATCTGTAACTGGTGAAGATGGTCAAACATGGTGAGACACCAGAGCCGGTCATGTGGAGGTCAAAGAATTGTTCATTGTGTAAAGGGGACACAATTAAAATGTGTTGCCTCCTAGATATATTTTTTTCAATATTGGGGAATTCCACTAACATGGTGTCGGAGTTGTCAGCATAATCTGTTGTACCTCAAATCAATAGTTCTGATGGTTTTTGCTTGGCTTGGTAGACCATACAATAATGTAATTTTGCCAATATTTTTTCAATATTGGGGAATTCCACTAATATGGTGTCGGAGCTCTCGGCATAATCTGTTGTACCGCAAATCAATAGTTCTGATGGTTTTTGCTTGGCTTGGTAGACCATACAATAATTTAATTTTGTTATCATCTAAGAAGAGTTTTCTGAGTTCGGGAAGGTGTGTTAATGTACAGTACCAGTCAAAAGTTTGAACACACCTTCTAATTCAATGTTTTTATTAATTATAAGACACTTCATGTCTTAAAGTAATGATGGATGTATTTCTCTTTACCTTGATTGAGCAGTTCTTGATGGAATATGGATTACTACAATTGTGGAATAGGGATAGTTACCGTATTTTTATTATTTAAAATGTACTGTTTGATGATCTCAGACAGATTAAGAAGGTAAGAAATTCCACTAATTAACTTTTGATAAGGTACACCTGTTAACTGAAAATCATTCCAGGTGACTCCCTCATGAAGCTGGTTAAGATAATGCCAATAGTCTTCAAAGCATCATTAAGGTGTCACGTTTGCAGCCGCTCAAGACTCCAACTCCCAGAGTTCGTAGCAGTCTTCAAACATGGCTGCTGCTGAATACAATCATCATAAAGCACTGCACCGTGCTCCCTCTCCAGTATTCTGATTCATGCTACACCTGTTCCACATTATAGACCATCACTACACAGTACTTAAGGACTCTCACTCTCACGGTTTAGTGCAAAGTAAATGCTCAGTATTATTACCTTACTTTACCAAGTCTTATATAGCTGTACTGATTATCTGGTTTGACTTTGTGTGTTTTTTAGATTTTTCTTCTGCTCTGCCTCTGATTTTCTGCCTGTGCCTCACCTGGCCCCTGTTACACATTAACTTTGATTTTTGAATTACGATTTGGATTTGTTTACCAGTTTGCTGAATAAAACTCACACATTTACATCCATCTGTCACCTGCGTTTCTCACAGATTACTTCGCCAACAACACAGATGCAGCGGAGGAGAATTGACAAACTGCTATTATGGTACAGGGACATTTGTTAGGAAACCTTCAGCAGCTTTTGGGTGAGATGGAAGTCACTTCTGTCAACTCACCCCCACTGTGTCACAGGAGCTCTTAGCATGCCCAGTGCCAGCCAAGAGCCATAACGTGTTCATTCCATGACCAGACAAGTTTTCCAGGAAAGTGTCCGACTGCAAGGGTTTCCTGCTACAATGTTCACTGTTTTTCACAGCTGTACACTTGTAGCAGGGAGTGGATTGAATGAACCAGCCCTGAAAGCTGTATTTCATGAGGGACTCAACCCTCTCGCCCTGACAGAGCTCGCGTGCCGTGATGAGCAAGGCACCTTAGACTCACTCATCGATCTGCCTATCCAGCTCAATAATCTCCTCAGGAGCAGACCATCACTGCAAGGCATCATGCAGTATGCTCTTGTCACCGAAGCCCCAGTGCCCATGGAGATCTCAAACACCCAAGTGGCCCGCTCAGAGTGTGAACGGAGATGTAAGGAGGGGACTGCGTTTCAACTGTGGAGAAGCCACGCATCATCTGGCCCACTGTCCTGCTCAGCCCAGAGGTCTGAGGACTTCCACAGGCACCAAGGGAGCTCTGAACACTATTACCACTCTCTTCTTGAGTCCCCTAAGCCTCTTTCATACCCATCTTTCAAAATAAATGTAATGGTAAAGCTCTCGGAGTCGGTTCATGTTCTTTCTGCCCTGATAGACTTGGGGGCCACAGGCAACTTTATGGACAGTGAGGCCATTCAGAAACTCCAGATACCCATGCAGAAACTCCAACAACCCCTGAACATCAGGGCCATCAATGGCAGACTCATCAGAGAGGGGTTCGTCACTACATGCAACCAACCCCTCAAGCTCCAAGTCAGCGCTTTACACTGTGAAACCATCTCCTTCTTCTTCACTAAAACTCAAAACCAGGCCATCATCCTGGGATTTCCCTGGCTACAACTCCAAAACCCTCAGCTCTTCTTGCAGGACAGGGAAATTCTGCAATGGCCCACATCTTGTCGACAACAGTGTCTCCATTTGCCCAAGCTCATGATAGCCTCCACCACCGTGCAGAGCCCGGATGTCAATACCAGTGTTCATCCTAGAATGCTACCATGCACACATGGAAGACTTCCGTATGGGTAAAGCCAGTGAGCTCCTTCCTCAATGGCCATATGATTGTCCTATTCACCTGCCTCCTGGCACGATGTCTTCTCACTGCTGTATTTACCCACTGTCCAGCTCAGAGCAAAAAGTTATGGAGGACTATGCACATCCATCCCTCTATTTCACCTGCATCAGCAGGGTTTTTCTTTGTAGAAACAAATGGAGGGGGTCTCAGGCTCTACACGGATTACTGTGGTCTAAACCAAATCACAGTGAAATACCCGTATCCCTTGCCTCCGGTTCCATCAGCTCTGGAACAACTGCGCTGTGCACTGAAATTTACAAAATTAGACTGCCAAAGTGCCTACAACCTGGTATGCATCTATGAAGGTGACAAATGGAAGACAGCCTTTAGCACTGCTTCTGGCCACTATGGGTATTATGTCATGCCATATGGGCTGTCTTGCACACCAAGCGTCTTCCAGTGCTAAATAAATGATGTGCTCAGGGACATGCTTGGTCACTTTGTCATTGCCTATATCAACAATATTCTCATTTACTCTCCAGATGAAGAGAGTCATGAAGGCAGTTCTAACCAGACTCCTGGACAATCAGCTGTTCGTTAAAGCAGAGAAATGTGAGTTTCATGTGCCTCAAATCTCATTCCTGTGCTACATTATCAACACTGAGGGAGTCAACAAAGACCAGGATAAAGTATCTGCAGTAACAACTTGGCTAATCCTCACAACAGTCAAAGAACTCCAGTGTTTCTTGGGTTGTGCCAACTTTTATCGGCACTTATTTTTGGGGTTCGGCTCCATCACCACCCCACTCACATCCCTGCTAAAGAAAGGACCCAAACGCCTCCAGTGGAACCCTGAGGTACAAAAAGCCTTCACCCAGCTCAAGACTGTCTTCACCTCTGCTCCCATTCTAAAGCACCCTGATCCCATGAAACCTTTCACTGTGGAAGTGGCTGCCTCTGAGTTTGGGGTGGGAGCAGTACTCTCACAGAGTTTCAGAGAGAAACCCAAATTACACCCCATGGCATTTTTTTTTGAAGAAACTTACACCCACTGAGCAAAACTATGACACTGGTAACCGGGAACTCTTGGCTGTTAAATTGATGCTGGAGGAGTGGACACGCTGGCTGGAGGGAGCCACATACCCATTCACCATATACATGGACCATAAAAACTTGGAGTATCACAAGTCTGCCAAGAGACTGAACCCACATCAAGCTTGCTGGACCCTCTTCTTCACAAGACTTCAGTTGACTATTGCATATTAACATGGATTCAAAACACCAAGGCTGATGCCCTATCCTGAATACATCCTCCCTCAGCCCCAGCCCAGAAAGCAGTGCCCATCAAACCACCCACCTGCTTCATCAACACACTCGCATGGGACATAGATAAAGAGCTGGCACAAACCTTTCACATTCCCAAAAACTGCCCCCCAAACCTAACATAGCTCCACATCTCTGAGGTTGGCTGATCACATGGGCACATACTACCCCAGCTACTGGACACCTGGGCAGCCAAAGAACCTACCAGCTGCTAAAGGTGAAATACTGGTGGCTGAACACACTCACAGACATCAACCAGTTTATCTCCTCATATTCTGTGTGCACTCAGGCTAAGGTGTCCCGGACACTTCCAGTAGGTAAATTCATGCCATTACCCACACCGTAATGTTCATGGTCCCACACAACCATTAATTTTATCACTGACTTGCCAAAATCTCAAGGCAACACGATTATTATGGTCATCAACCGCTTCTCCAAGTCACTTATACTTATCCTATTACCTGGCTTGCCTACTGCTCTGGAAACTGCATGACTCATCTTCTCACATGTTTTTCGTTATTTTGGTATCCCTGAAGATATAGTCAGTGACCAGGGCTCTCAACTCGCATCATGACTGTGGGCCAAATTCATGGACAAACTGGGGGTGTTGGTGAGTTTAACATCCAGCTACCACCTCAATCAAACAGACAGGTGGAATGAGCCAACCATCTTCAGGGTGTTCTGTTCAGAAAACATAGGGACTGGGCTCAATTTCTGCCATGGGCAGAATATGTGCAAAACTCAATAAGACACTCTGCCACATGACTTATGCCATTCCAATGTGTTCTGGGATATCAACATCCACACTTCCCTTGGGATGACTCTCCCACTGATGTACCAGTAGTGGACCACTGGTTCAGATGGAGTGAACAGGTTTGATGGAGTGTCCACCAGCACCTTGAACAAGTGGCTCAGAGATACAAGCACTTCACTGACCGGCACAGAGAAAAGACCCCAATATACAAAACAGGCAACAGAGTATGGCTGTCCACGAAGGACATCTGAGATTCCCAAGCCTGCAAGAAGTTAAATGTCAATTACATTGGACCCTTCAAGGTATTACATAGAGTGAAAGAAGTCTTGTCCAAACTTGACCTTCCCCAACACAGTTGCCTCTCACCATCACTTCATGTTTTGTGTCTGAAAGCCACTATTCTGGGGCCCTTAGCCTCCAACCTCACAGCCATTCACCCCATGCACCACTCACCCTGGTGGAATAGCCAACAAACTTGAGGCACAAGATCCGTAACTCTCACTGCAGGCATGGGAATCTCAAGTACCTGGTGGATTGGGAGGGTTATGGCCCCAAGGAACGCAGCTGGGTCTCAGCTAAGGACATCCTGGACCCACTCCTCTGTCAAGAGTCCCACTCAAGACGCCCCAACAACAAACAAGCTCCTCACACCTGGGGCCATTCCAAGAAGAGTAGCGCTCCCAAAGTGAGTTCCTCGGGGGTAGGGTGGGGTGTTCTCTCATGTTTGCACCTGCTCAAGACTCCAACTCCCAGAGTTTACGGCGGCCTTCAAACATGGCCGTCGTGGATTACAATCACCATAAAGCACCACACCACTCTCCGTCTCCAGCATTCTGCTTCATGCTACACCTGTTCCACATTACATCCCGTCACTACGCAGTACTTAAGGACTCTCACGGTTTAGTGCAAAGTAAATGCTCAGTATTATTACCTGACTTTAAGCCTTATATCTCTGCATTGATTATGTGGTTCGACTTTATTTGTTTTTTGGATTTTGTCTTCTGCTCTGCCTCTGATATTCTGTCTGTGCCTTGCCTGACCCTTGCTACACTTTGTCTTTGGTTTTTGGATTACAATTTGGATTTGTCTGCCAGTTTGCTAAGTAAAACTCTCCCACACATTTACATCCATCTGTGACCTGCATTTCTGACATAAGATAAATGGTGGAAAATTTGAAGAATCTAAAATATGAAACATTTTGTTTTTTAACACTTTTTTTTGTAGATGCCATAATTCTATAGATGTTATTTCATAGTTTTGATGTCTTTAGTATTGTTCTACAATGTTAAAAATAGTTAAAATACAGAAAAACCTATCAATGAGTAGGTGTGTCCAAGCGTTTGACTGGTGCGGTATGTACATTTTGTAAGGAAACAGGTGAGCCAAACTGGATGTTTTTGAGCGAGATCAAATATGTTTCAAAATGTTTCAAAGTTGTGCAACTGAGCAGAACATCAATAGGTTTTGAACAAACACAGAGGTTAAATAATCAAAAAACTTGGCAGATAACATCTGAAGGAAGTTAAATAATGTCTGAATTTTGTTGAAGATTTTGCGCTAAAAAATATCAGCAGGTAGTTAATCATTACTTTTACCACAATTCTGTTGAATTTTCTAATCTGATCAGAAGGTATTGATTTTCTCCAGTTTCTTTCACAGCTCTGACAGCAGTGCAGCAGCATATCACAGGTTTATATTAATGTACTGATTCTAAATATGTGATTATTTCTAGAGCAACAATTTGTACAGGCCTGTGATGATCTGGCAACTTGTCCAGGGTGTACCCTGCCTTTCGCCCATAGTCAGCTGGGATAGGCTTCAGCTTGCACGCGACCCTGCACAGGATAAGTGGTTACAGATAATGGATGGATGGAATTTGCACAGGGCCTTTAACAGTGGATGCTCCATATAATGTTTTCTGTAAGGATTTTTTTTAAACATTTATGGAGTCTCCAGTGCCACTGTTTTATAAAAACCAGGATTAATGCTGTAGCTTTAAGTTTTCCAATATTTACTGGACAGATGAGTTTACACTTTTCAGTTTCTCTGTAACATGACAAGCTGTGCATTTATTGTTTTAACTTAATGAGAGGGGAATAACGAGAGTCTGGTGAGGGACTGCCTGTTTATGGCTGCTATAATGTATGCCGTAACAGGAAGTAACCTGTGTTGAAGATGTTCCACAACATTACATGTCATAAAACATGGATAAAAATGTGTTGTTTGTTACTAAATGGCAAATTGCTGGGGTACAAGAGGAATAAAACATTTTAGTATATACTGTAATCTACTTCAGGGTGGTGATGGTATCTCCACTTTGAGTCTTCTCACCACACAGTTTTTTTCTGTTTGATGATATATATACAGGCCTAGAAATTCATATATTTTTTCACCAGCCAGCCGGACTAGTTACCTTCCAAAGTAACTCGCCAAACAGAAAATCAACTAGCCAAAATTTG
>JAOBAM010000013.1:44872033-44888965 GCA_025212355.1 Notarius kessleri
ACCCGGAGGAAACCCACGCGGACACGGGGAGAACATGCAAACTCCGCACAGAAAGGCCCTCGCCGGCCACTGAGCTCAAACCGAGGACCTTCTTGCTGTGAGGCAACAGTGTTAACCACAACACCACCGTGCCATCCTATTATTATTATTATTATTATTATTATTATTATTATTATAAGCCAGGATCTCTGCACAGACAATTCTTATAATATTTATACCAACAAATAGCCCTCTCAAAAACCCCACTCACATTCACTCAGATTTGTTGACAGTAGAGTGGCTGGCTGCTTTATATCCCCAGGCATCCTCATGTCTGTGTTACCATCAGGTTTTTCCTTTTAGTTATGCCATCATAGTTAGTCTTGCTAGAGTCCATGTTGCACTGAGTACACAGTGTACACTGTTCTTAACTATTTTGTGACAATGGGCATACCTAGCAATCTCTCTCTCTCTCTCTCTCTCTCTCTCTCTCTCTCTCTCTCTCTCTCTAAACATGTCAATCCTGAGATACCAGTGATGGTGACCTCTCCTGCTCTCCAGACCTGCCTGATCCATTGTGATGTCCTACTTCTGGCAATGTTCTCATTGCTTCACTCCTGTGGAAGATGGACCCATATTGGCAGCCTAAAAACATGCTTAGAAGGTGGTTTCAAACAAATAATATAAACAGTTGGGTTTCAATTACCATGATAACTTTAGGACTACAGTTGTCATGAACAGTAGTGCACTCAAGTCCCCATAAATGAACAGTTGATAGCTTCAACAAAGTAAACATAATGTCAAAACTATAATGAATTTCCTGGTTACACAATTGCACGTTTTGATCATTTAGGACACAGTTATAGAAGCGAGTTATTGATAATTATACTGTTATCACCCAAATGAGGATGGGTTCCCCACTTGAATCTGGTTCCTCTCAAGGTTTCCTCCTCATGTCATCTCAGGGAATTTTTCCTTGCCACCATCATCACAGGCTTGCTCATTAAGGATACATTCATATGTTTAAAATGTATATTCTTCTGTAAAACTGCTTTGTCACAATGTCTGTTGTTAAAAGCACTATACAAATAAAATTGACTTGACTTGATGAACAGCAAATGCCATCTTGGGGTCAGAGGCACAGCACTTGAGCAACTGGATTGGTCAGGGATACCTTAAACCACAGAAGAAGAAGAAGAAGAAGAAGAAGAAGAAGAAGAAGAAGAAGAAGATTGAGGCCATCAGGAACTAGACCTGACCCACATAAAAAAGTAGATACATGACTTCTTGGTCTTTGCTGGATATTATAGGAGATTTGTGATAATTTCTCCTCTATAGCTTCCCCACTTTCAAACCTGACCAGGAAGGGAGAGCCAGACAAGGTTTACTGGACTGCAAAAGCCAAACAATCTTTTCAAGTTCTAAAAACAGCCTTCATCAGCTCGCCAGTGCTCAGAAACCCGGACTTTTCCCAACCCTTCTTGGTCCAGACTGATACCACCAAGACTAGCCTGGGTGCAGTCCTCTCACAGGAGTTTGATGGAGAAGAAAATCTGATCATCTATGCAAGTAGAAAGCTGACCCTCACTGAGTGGTGCTGTGGAACAGGAATCCCTTGCCATTAAATGGGGTATGGAGGAATTGCAAAATAATCTCACTGGACATTCATTCTCCTTACAGATCATGCTCCCCTACATTGCATGTCCAAGGCCAAAGACTCAGAATTGCAGAATTTCTTGTTCCAGATCCAACATTGAACAGGGGTCCACCATGGAAATGCGAATGGCCTCTCCAGGAGAGATGTGTTCTGGGCCTGGTCCCCAATGACAGCTGTTTCAGAGCTGGGGGGGGGGGGGTTACTATGATGATAGTGGATCAGAGGCCCTAATGTACAACAGTGCAAGTGCTCCTCACCATGCTGCCACAGTGGCGCTGAAAGGACAGCACCCCGAGCTCGCTACAGTGGCAGTGATGAACAGGCAGTTCCAGTGTCTGTGTCTGGTCCCCAGCACTACAGGGAGCTACAATAGTAAGGCAATACCCTTAATAAGTAAACAGTTTAGCTCATCACTTGAAAATGATGCCATGCCAATGCTAACCCTAATCCATGCAAATTTTGATTCTAGTTGAAGTCTACTTTGTAGGCCATGGTAGAACTTGAGGGAAGAGCTTTGTGAACATGGGCAAGAATAGGGGCCAGGCTTAATTGGTTAAAAATAATCATGTAAATATTGAAATCCCCCACACTTAGCCACTAGAGACCTAATACTGACCAATTTTGACTAATCTTGACTAATACATCTTTTAAACAGTTAGGGATAAGGTTAGGTTAACTGACTGTTCATTGGATACAAATTCAGATCCACACACCAAAAATGTTTCCAAATTTATTTTAGATGATATGACTTTACATTCAGTGTTCTATTTATCATTTGTGACAATGTAAGAGCCTAGTTAAATCTCTGCTTATCGAAGGCCCCCTAGTGGACAGGGGTTTTGGGCATGTGCCCAATAGGCTTAGTTGGTAATCCATCCCTGGCTGAACATCAAACCTGTAACTGAACACAAAAATCCCATTTTTTAAATTTAACACAAGTTCATCATACCTCACATTTATTGTGATAGTCACCTCCTTTAAACAGAATATTGCTGCATTGATAATTAAATTCCATTTTTTTGTAGATTGTTTTAATTACAGACATTGTCCTAAAGCAGAAATCTTTACAAGAATCCCAATGTAGCTCTAAATCTTTAAAGAGCAAGCCAGAGGCAACGATGGCAAGGAAAAACTCTAATGAAAAAAACATGAGGAAGAAACTTTGAGAGGAAGCAGACTCAAGAGGAAACCCATTGGCTTCTGGATGACACTGGATATACACCAATCAGCCATACATTAAAACCCCCTGCCTAACATTGTGTAAATCCTCTTTGTGCCACCAAAACAGTTCTGGCTCAACCATGCATGGACTCTACAAGACGTCTGAAAGTGTCCTGTGGTATCTGGCACCAAAACACGAGCAGCAGATCCTGTAAGTTGCAAAGTGAGACCTCAATGGATCAAACAGGCTTGTCCAGTGCATCCCACAGATGATTGATCAGATTGAGATTTGGGGAATTTGGGGGCAAGTCAATACCATGAGCACTTTGTCATGCCCCTCAAACCATTCCTACACAATGTTTGCAGTGTGGCAGGGCTCATTATTCTTCTGAAAGAGGCCACTGCCATTAGGGAACACCGTTGCCATGAAGGGGTGTACTTGGTCTGCAACAATGTTTAGGTAGGTGGCATGTGTCAAAGTAACATTCATGTGAATGCAAGGACCCAAGCTTTACCAGCAAAGCATTGCCCAGAGCATCATGCTACCTCTACCAGCTTGCCTTCTTCCAATTGTGCATCCTGGTGCCATCTTTTCCCCAAGTAAGTGACGCACATGCACACAGCCATCCACATGATGTAAAAGAATGTGATTCATCAGACCAGGCCACCTTCTTACATTGCTCCATGGACCAGTTCTGATGCTCACATGACCACTGTAGGCACTTTTGGCAGTAGACAGGGGTTAGCAGGGGCACTCTGACTGGCCTACAG
The DNA here is from genome assembly GCA_025212355.1 of Notarius kessleri. Taxonomy (NCBI): domain Eukaryota; kingdom Metazoa; phylum Chordata; class Actinopteri; order Siluriformes; family Ariidae; genus Notarius; species Notarius kessleri. Next base: position 44,875,602 of record JAOBAM010000013.1, read on the forward strand.
CTGGACAGCCACATACTCAGCAAGCTGCAATGCATTGTGTATTCTGACACCTTTCTATCATAGCCAGCATTAATTTTTTCAGCAATTTGTGCTACAAATTGCTGAAAAAAGTTCAAGTATCTCAGGGTCAAGTATCTCGGAGTCTTGTTCATGAGTGATGGTAAAATGGAGCGTGAGATGGACGGGCGGATTGGGGCAGCATCAGCAGTAATGTGGGCGTTGTACTGGTCCATTGTGGTGAAAAGGGAGCTGAACCAGAAGGCAAAGTTTTTGATTTATTGGTCAATCTATGTTCCAACCTTCACCTATAATCATGAGCTTTGGGTAGTGACCGAAAGGATGAGATCGCGGATACAAGCGACTGAAATTAGCTTTCTCTGTAGGGTGGCTGGGCTCACCCTTAGAGAAAGGATGAGGAGCTCAGACATCTGGAGTGATCTCGGAGTAGAGCTGCTGCTCCTTCATATCAAAAGAAATCAGCTGAGGTGGTTCAGGCATCTGATTAAGATGTCTCCCAGGCACCTCCCTTTGGAGGTTTTCTGGGCATGTTCAACTGGGAGGAGACCTCAGGGTGGACCCAGAACATGCTGGAGAGATTATATATCTCATCTGGCCTGGGAGCACCTTGGGATCCCCCAGGAGAAACTGGAACGCATTGCTGGGGAGAGGGATGCCTGGAATACCCTGCTTAGCCTGCTGCCACCATGACCCAACTTTGGATAAGTGGAAGAAAATGGATGGATGGATGGATGGATGGATGGATGGATGGAATTTGTGCTACAGTAACTGTTCTGTGGGATTGGACCAGACAGGTTATCCTTTGCTCCCCACACACATCAGTGAGTGTTGGACACCCATGGCCCTGTTGCTGGTTCACCAGTTGTCCTTCCTTGAACCACATTTGGTAGGTACTAACTACTGCATACTGGAAACACAAGACCTGCTGTTTTGTAGATGCTCTGACCCAGTCATCTCACCATCACAATTTGGCCCTTGTCAAAGTTACTCAAATATTGCACATTTTTCTGGTTTCCAACACATCAACTTTGAGAGTTAACTGTTCACTTGCTGCCTAATATATCCCACCCCCTGACAGATGCCAGTGTAATGAGATAATCAATGTTATTCATGTCACCTCTCAGTGGTTTTAATGTTATGCTGGATGGTAAATCATTACTCTGTATACTGTACAGGTGTATGCTATAAAGTCAAACAGAACTAAATCTGTTGAATGGAAGTTCAGTATGAGCATATTGTTAATGAGTATCCTGAGATGAGCACTACTACAGGAGCAGTTCTTAGGTACATGTTTACAGTATCCATGTGAGATTATCCATGGAAACAAGGATGATAATTGGGCTTCTACAACAGCAGAAAGTGAGTCATGACTGCAGAAACTCTAGAACATCAGGATAAACAGTTTGTCATTAGTCAGGATCAATGACTGTAAAATAAAAACCAACCAAAAAAAAAAAACATGGATGGCATGGCTCCATGCCCTTCCATTCCATAGAAATGAAGACAAATTTCCTCTGCCATGTTGTAAAATTTGGAGCCAGAATTTGTGCAGGAGAGAGAGTCTAAGTCAGGTACACCTATTCGTTTTGTAGGCCCACCCCCTTCTCCCAATATAGGGTTTGCATGTGACATCACACACAGACACACACACACACACACACACGTGTGCGCGCACACACACACACACACACACACACACACACACACATCTAAAATGGGAAAGAGCTATTGTGCAAATCACTATACAAATGGATGCAACAAGAAATCAAAGCTATCTTTTTACAGACTGCTGAAAGCTAAGAGAAGTAAATGGATCTCTGCAATTTGCAGAATCAACTGGAATCTAGGCACTAAAAAGTGGATTTGCAGTTGTTATTTTGTGTCAGGTATGTTGGATTTTGGGGTAAAATCATATAACGAGTCTGTCAATGACGGTATAGCTCACTCCAGCCCAAATTTGGGTAGAAGTAATATGCACCCTAGGTACCCCTACCTTCATGCCAGAAAGAATCAAACTCGGTGAAGAATTGAGGGAGAAGAAGCAATTTGTGTGGAAACTGCTTGTTAGGACTTAATTACTCCATATTTTCATTATTAATTGCAATTATGCAAATCTGGGTAGAAGTTATATGCAGCCCAGGCAGACCTACCTTCCTGCCAAAAAGAATAAAAATCAGTGAAGAATTGAGAGAGAAGAAGTGATTTTCATGAAATGTGGACAATGCTGAATGGACGCCAGACGAAGGATGGACAATGGACAACACATGATGGCATAAATTCATCACCTGTCAACCAGATCAGCTAATAATCAGTGACAAGTTGGTACAATGAAGCCAAGTTCCTGTTACTACCCCACAGCTATTTTCTGATAAGAGCAAATCTCAATGTGTTTTATTCCTCTTATACCACAGCAATATGCAAATGCTTACAATATTTTAATAAAGAATATTGAACATCATATTTTGATCCATTTATAGTTACATTTAATATTATGGAACGTCCAAGAACCGAGTTAGTTCCTGTTGTCACTTATGTGACAGCAGCTATAAACAACCCTCACCTACCTCTGGTTTGGGTTAACACTCTGGGTTACTGATCAGTAGTGTTGGAGTGAAGACCACCTAAACCAAGACCAGGTCATGACTGAGACCAAAGTGTATCGAGACCAAGACAACACCAGGACCAAGGCAGGGCAAGACTGATTCAAGACCAGGACCAGAGCAGTGTGTGTAAAGGGGGGAAGGGCAGGGAGGGGTGACAATCATTAACAGGAAGAAAGATTCCAGATTAGCAATGAGTTACGTTATTGGTCACATTTGAAGCAGGAAATTTTACATCCAATCACAATAAAGATGTTAACAAATAAATCAGACAATTTAGTGGAATCCCCACAGTTGTAGTCTTGACCGGACTTGAAATAAAATCCAGAGTCCTCTAGGTCCGAGACAAGACCATGTAAAAATGCACTGGATTCCAAGACAAGACCGGTCTCGAGTACTATGACACTACTGGTCAGAAGGTCAGGGGTTCACGCAGAGCCCAGCGCTGCCAAGCTGTCACTGTTGAGTCCTTGAGCAAGGCCCTTAACCCTATCCATGGGTACGATATCATTGCTGACCCTGTGCTCTGACCCTGCGCTTCCAAGCAAGCTGGGATATGCGAAGAAAAGTATTTCATTGTGCTGTAGTGAAGAGAAGATAAACTTTATTGATCCCAGGTAGAAGAAATTTACAAAAGAGGTGGGGACATGCCATGCTATTGGGGACTATTCACAAGGCATGGGTGCAAAGCAACAAAGCAACTCAATCTGTTTCCAGGGAGACCAGTATGAACCACCTCAAGTACCAAATAAAGACAACTTCTTCTTCTTTACATCTCCAAGTTAATAAGATATTAAACCTACAGTTGATCACAGCGTAAACTCCTTGGTCATGAAGATGTCAGAAAACAAAGTTACGGTTTATCTCTGACTGTTACAAAGCACTGATACTGGAGACTCCTTCCTTAAATGTGAAACTTTTCCTAACAGAACTCATCACTATCACCGATGACCCATGTACTCCAAGTTGTTTCTACAGAACCTACAGTATCAGTACCAACCTGTGATTTGCAGCTGCTGTTCTAGAGAATGACTCAACACCTTCTGACCAAGCAGGACTGAGAGTTCCACAGCACTGTGTACTGAACGCTAGTCTCGTATTCCAGTAAAGGGAATGTTTGATGGCTAGTCATGCTTCTTAGGGATATCCAAGAATAACATTTACTTTTTTCACTATATGTTTATCTAATATCTGAAAATGTCTAAATTAAACACTCCTCAATTACACCTTATCTTCACCCACAAGTCCATAATCTGAATACAGGCATTATCTTAATTCCTGATTAAACTGAGGGAAGGATTCAGTACTCAGACTAAAAGAGGCATGACTCCAGAGAGAAGTGCAGACAGCTGGTCAACACTTTCCCAAGGGCAGACAAGTTCACAAAATTTAAGCCAGGCCTTTTTACAATCATCTCTGTCATCCTCTGGAGTTACCTTGTAACAGTACAATGCTAATTAGCATGTGTTCAGTATCGATTGTGCACCCGAGGGCCTCGGCTCGAGCTGAGTCAGAGTGTCCACAAGGTCAACATTGACCTGCTGCCTGATGTGCATCACAACGCTTGTCCAGCCTCAGGCCAGATCACTACTGTGGATGATCACGAACATGTTTAGGGAGTGAACGATGAACATGAATTGTGTTTGTGAAAGGTTCTGTTGTACAGTTCCATAGTCAAGTCATGGAAAGATTCAGTGGGGAGCAAATCGCTCATAAAAATACCCAATAGTGTCCAAAAATCCTAGTGGTTATGGGGGCATGGATTAAAGTTGGCATTTTACTTAATAGATTACAGCTTCTTTAAAAATGGTTTTCAAATCTAATCCAAGATGAAAAGCTTGTGAGTTCTCAAAGAGAAATTCTCCATCGTAGATGTGGTGACGTTTTCTATAAAGTGAACTTTTATGGAAGGAGTCTCCAGTGTCAATACATAACAGGAAGTCAGTATTATACTTTCCTCCAAAGGAGAGTGTCTTCAGGAAAGAGCTGGGTTTTTTTTGTAAAAATAATCATCTTCATGATAACGCTGCTTCATCACCCCACCCTGAAAACTGATTACTTTCCCAGAGCAGCATGACGCAGAGCATTTTATTCCTTACATTATATTACAGGCGTTTAGCAGACATTCTTATCCAGAGCGATGTACAACAGGACCCTGACACACCTCACCCAGGGAGCAATTGGGGGTTAGGTGCCTTGCTCAAGGGCACTTCATCCATTCCTGATGGTCCAGGGAGTTGAATCAGCAGCCTTTTGGTCCCAACGCTACTTCTCTAACCTCTAAGCCATGGCTTCCCCATTATTCCTTACATGTTATAGATAAAATGTTCACCATGATGTCTGCTACAAAACATTAGCCATTATTAGGGTTGGTATATAATGTCTTAAATGCGTTCTCTTTTTTTTTTTTACGTACTACTGCATTAGGTAAAGCTCTCCTCACAACTCCTCTGCTACAGTATTATGTCAGGGTTTTATTCCCTTATATGAAACAGTACAGTACAACCAAAAACACCAAGCTCCATGATGATGAACAGGCTCAGGATTGAAGTACCGTTACAAGCATCACTGACGACATGCAGTCAGATCTTGGCGTGAATCAGCAGTTCTGATGCTTGAGGCGAGACCATGGGCTGTCATGCAAAAAAAAAAAAGCCCATAATGGCCTTGGCATTGCCCAAAGCTCTTTGCTAAATCCATTAAAATCTGTTAGGAAGGCAGTCAGGCATGATCTCACAGAAAAAACAGCTACAGGGTTGAGATAAGAGGCAAATACAAACCTGAGGGGGACAGAGTCGAAGTCAGAACCTCAGGATGAACGAGAGGCATGCTGGAGCAGCTCAACAAGCTCAGGCTATGGTGAGAAGAAAACCCACAACTGAGGTTCTCTGCTGTTTCTTCTTCACAATGGAATGCTTGAATTTCTGCTCCCTGAGAGCAAGAGTCTTCAATCTTCTCCACAGAGGACCAGCGTGGCTGCAGGCTTTCATTCCAGCCAAACAGGGGAGACAAACTGAGGTGATTGGAAACCAAGTGGTATCAGATGGGACTCCTGCTTCTTAGTTGGAATGAAAGCCCGCAGTCACACCTTTCTCTGGATAACCAAGCTTACCAAGGTCTTCAGGTGACAATCTTCTCAGAGCATGTATTTCACAATCCCAAACACGCAAAACCCCATAACCATCAACAAAAACAGGAGTCGTTAAATTTCTCAATTTCATGTTGGATAAAAGCATCTCAAGTTACAGTCAGTATCAAGTGTGTCTCCTGAGATGACATGGCATCCCATCCAGGACATATTCCCACCTCACACCCAGCATTTCAGGGACACAATGCAATTCTGACCAGGAGTGCCCAAGAAACAAAATCTAAAATTTGCTTGACAACATTCAGTTCAAGTTGGCTTAATTACAATCCCAAAGAGGCTGGAAGGAAAGTTTTTCTAATTGGGAGAACAAAAGACTTTGACACCACCTGCTGAAGACTTTCAGAATTGCACAAAATGTCATTCACGTCATATTTTCACCACAATGCTCCTTAATTGATGACTTTTCAATCAAAACTCGTAGCTTTAACAAATAAATTAAAAAAAAAGCCTTAAATGTACAGACATTGCTTCGTCCATGTGTTTCAAAATACAGATTTAAAAATCACCTTAGATTGTACATGGGTGAAGCAAATTAAATTTTAAATGACATTACATGGAATTTCCTAGTTGCGCTTAGCCAGAGCAACACGCAAGTGCAAAAATCAGGTACATGAAGTGCAGAGCTTCTGGGCAAGAAAGTTCTAGTACCAACTGAACAAGTAACAGCAATAGCTAGTGTAATGTTCTGTTGAAGTACCAATACTCAAACAAGTGAAGTGTTCCACTCATCTGCACACAGTCATCAGCAACCAGAGGAGTCTGTTCAGTGACAGAATGCTCCTTCCCAAGTGCAGGACTAACAAGTAAAAAAAACCCTCATGGTGTAGTGGTTAGCACTGTCGCCTCACAGCAAGAAGGTCCAGGTTCGAGCCCCATGGCCGGCGGGGGCCTTTCTGTGCGGAGTTTGCATGTTCTCCCCGTGGGTTTCCTCCAGTTCCCCCCCCCCCCCAGTCTAAAGACATGCAAGTTAGGTTAACTGGTGACTCTAAGTTGACTGTAGGTGTGAATGGTTGCCTGTGTCTATGTGTCAGCCCTGTAATGACCTGGCGACTTGTCCAGGGTGTACCCCGCCTTTTGCCCGTAGTCAGCTCAGATAGGCTCCAGCTTGCCTGCGACCCTGCAGAACAAAGTGGCTAGAGATAAATGAGATGAAAACTCAAACTAACCACTGGTGGTGGTGTAGCTAACCACTACACCACCATGCCACTTGGACAGCATGGTGGTTAGCACTGTTGCCTCACAGCAAGAAAGTTCTGGGTTCAAGCCCAGTGGCCAATGGGAGTCTCTGTGTGGAGTTTATATGTTCTCCCCATGTCTGCATGGGTTTCCTCCAGGTGCTCCGATTTCCCCCCACAGTTCAGACACATGCTATTAGGTTAACATGGGGCAGCCTTGGGCTGAAGTACCCTTGAAGACTGAGGATGGGAAGCAGTAGCCTAGTCTGACAAAGCAGTACCTTTCCTGCTGGACTTTTCATACCTCTTATAATTTGTATATGTAAATAACTTAGACACACTATTCATCCTGTAACGATGCTGCTGGAATTTTTAATTTCCCTGAGGTAACCCTCCCAAAGGGATCAGTAAAGTTCTATCCAATCTAATCTCCATTAGCCAAAACAGCAATCAGTTACTCCTACACATTAGAAGCCCATTTGCAAGAAACAAGCCAAAAAACTCCTAAAGGCCACTTTTTTGGGGGCCTAATCCTGACACACATGCACACACCAGATCAACAGGACCAAATCATCCTTCAACCAAAAGGTACCTGGATGGCTCTCTAAACATATCCAAGGAACCAGGATTCCTAGTTCTCTGTACAAGTCTCCAATAAAGGCTTGGGAAACTGTTCTTATGCTCCAAGAAGTCTTCTTAAAAAGGAGAAACTACAATTACTCCATCCACTGGATGAGCAATCACACTGATTGGCCACTATTAGGATCAGCTCATATACCATGAGCAGGGAAAAACAAAATGGCTGAGTGCACCGCTGAACCAATTGAGGATAAAAACTACTCACCCCCCAATGGAATGAAAATGGCAACACCTTTCAAGAATCACATTTTTCACAAATTGCTAGTCAGATCATCAGTTTCTTCACATTCCAAACAGAAATGACATTCTGTACAAGTTTAATTTATTGGATCTGCAAGAAAAACTTCCCAAAAGTCCAGTGGATGATAGAATAAAACAGTTATGCCATGCAATCTCATCATACATGGCTTAACTACCCACTCATGCACAACTCAATTTCAAGGAATAACATGAAGTTGGATTCTACACAAACCTAACTTCATGTAGTGCAAGTATGGAACAGACATGAGGTTTGGTTTTTTTCATTTTTATTAAAGATCTCTGCAGTGCTACATGACAATTCATGAATCCACACACAGAGCAGGGCAGCATGGTGCTCAGGCTGACTCCTCCTTGGCAAGGCGGTCTTTCTTGAGTGGACCCTGTAGGACAGGAGGAAAATAACTGGTTAATTTGTGTACAGTCAACTACTTACATCAACTAGAATAAAAGCTCCGACTTGTTTGTAGATTTTGTAACTGTCGTCAGTGAGTGAACAGGGAGTTATGCACAGACACGCCGCACTCCCCTGCCTTACCGAACGTTCCTCTAGCACTGGAATGGAACCCGAATTTCAGACCGCACCACTGAAACAGGTTACGAACAGTGCACCGCGTACGCATCAGCACCACCAGCCATTCGATACTCACCATAAACGCCTTCTTCTCGTCCACAGTCTGGAAACGCCCATGCCCAAATTTGGAGGTAGTGTCGATGAACTTGAGGTCGATCTTCTCCAGAGCACGGCGGCTTGTCTGCACGAGCAGGGACTTGCGCAGAGTCAGCACCCTCTTCTTGGTTCCAACAACACAGCCCTTCAGCATCAGGAAGTCGTTGGTCACCTCACCGTAGTGGACAAATCCACCCTGGACAGAGATTAAAATCATAAAAGGTCTACACAAATGCACTCTAAAAATAAATGCATGCTGTACATCAAAAGTTAACCATTTTATTTATAAAATCATGTGCTGCCTGTAATGCAAGCAATCTTCATTAATGAATCAGCTCCCCCTAGTGGTGGAGTAGAGCTCAGCATGGATGTTACTCTGCTCCAAAGATGCACTAGATGTTCAATAATAGGCCAACAGTGCACACTACAAGGAGCAGGCTGGGGGTTTCGAGGCATACTACCTCCCCGACAGTCCAATACAAGAGTTTAAGGCTTTTGACATCTACATACTTCCTAGGAATCCCTAACAAATAGCAATATTACTCAAAAATGAGCACTAATGCTCAAAGTGGTAATCCATTTCTCAACTGTCAGCAACCAGCTACACTAATCTTTGAGGGAAGGGGACCTCGAGCATATTCCTGAAACTCACCAGTGGGTTGATGCTCTTGTTGGACAGATCATAATCCGTAGAGGCATTGTTCTTGATCAACTTGCCATCCTTGGTGTGGTAGCCCTGTCCAATCTTGTAGATCTAAAAGCAGAAATGAAACGACTTGTTTACGAGGCTGTACTTGTCCGTGTGATCAGTAGCTGCACAGTGGTAAAGGTGCTCACCTTCTTGTTGATCTCTGTACGGTGATGGTAGCCCTTCTGACCAGCACGAGCTACGCTGAAGGCCACACGGGCAGGATGCCAGGCTCCAATACATGCTACCTTGCGCAGACCACGATGGGTCTTACGGGGCAGCTTCTTTGTGTGCCAACGGCTCGTCACACCTACAAAAAAAAAAAAGCGACGTTTATACACTGAACATGTAAAACATGGATTTGACACCAAGTTCAGCATTGTGTGCTTTAATCAGAAGGAAGGCAACAGTAAAGTTTCTTCATGCTGTTCAGGCGCCATGCTTGACGCTTGATTCAGGTACTCATCACTACACACACACCAGAGTCACATTGGATTTTAACACAGGAGGAATTAAAAGGAGTGCTCACTCACCCTTGTAGCCGTGACCCTTTGTGACACCGACGATGTCAATCATCTCGTCCTGGGAGAACACGTTGTTGATGGGAACGGCCTGCTCCAGTTTCTCCCGAGCCCAGTCCACCTTCTCAGCAATGGTTCCTCCGTTCAGCTGGATCTCCATCAGGTGGGCCTTCTTCTGCCTCAGGGGCAGCAAGCGCATCTGAAGAGCAGAAGGGCAAGTTAAGACGCAGCTTTTGCTAGCAGGAGGTCAAGCACCTCAAGGACTCCTTTAACAAGATGGCTGATAAGAACACTCACCTGTGTGTGGGCGATGATGCGAATGACTTTGCAGTACTTCTTCATCGAGGCAAAGTCCTTCTCCAGCTGTTTCTTACCCTCATCATCCTGCCACTTCTTACTGTACTTTGTGAAAGCCTTCTTCTTGGACTTGTACCTGAACGCGTGCCACAAGAACAAGTAGAGAAGCACAAGGTTGGCACGCAGTCCCTTCATAACCCCACAGGGTCAGAGGAAGGAGGCTGGGCAGAACCGTTAACCCGTCCATAGCGGGGCAACTCACGGCTCAATTGGGGTTTTCGGCTCATGGCTCGGCTTCTAAGGAGCTCTTTCCACCGGCCAGAGGAGCCTCGAGCTCATCAGGGCACGAGGCACCTGAGAGGAGCTGTGACACAATGATACGTTAGCCTGACTCACAAAGCTCCAACAAATTAACAAATCACCTTGTATATCCCCCCCAATAAATTAACCCCCCCTCACCAGTTTTTGTAGAAGCGGCGTCTGCACTCATCACTGATGTGCTCAGCAAAAACCGTCTTGAAGGACCGCAGACCACGAGGAGTCTCAACATATCCCACAATTCCGACTACGATCATAGGAGGAGTCTCGACAATCGTGACCGCCTCGACAACTTCCTTCTTGTTCACCTCTAAAAACATTATAAAAAGACTTTAGAACAGACACCGTTCTCGAAGAGTTGGAATTACAATTTCTAAAAGGACTGGACTCAGTACTCGACATTCAGCAAGGGCTCGAGGCCCAGATATGTCCGCCCGTCGAGAGTCTCATCACCGCTGCCACTTATTCAACTGAATAAAAATCAGCCTTCTGAACATTTGTTTGAGGCGGTCAAATGCACACTCACTTGAGCCGGGTCTGTCGACTTCACGGACGATGTGGGTCATGCCTGCTTTGTAGCCCAAGAAAGCTGTGAGGTGGACGGGTTTGCTGGAGTCATCCTTGGGGAAGCTCTTCACCTTACCACGGTGTCTGCGGCTCCTCTTGCGAGGCAAGAAGCCCAGAGATCCGTGGCGGGGAGCTGAAAACTTACGGTGAGACTGAAAAAGGAACAGGAGAAACACTTAAGCACATTAAGTGCAATACAATGTTGTATTAAATTACTAATTTGAGTATTCTGTACGTAGCAGATGCTCGACCCCCCCCTGTTAAGTGAAACCTGATGACAAGTCTACTAATCAACACCAACCACATGGGGTTACTCAGCCACCAACATGCTATACATTATAATAAATACTGCATGTATTACTCTTATGAGCAAAAACACCACTCACGTACACACGTGACTTTCATAAAAAAAGTTCAGCAAATAGTGCACATTTTTATGTATTCAAATCCAGCTAGCATACTCAATCAGGTTTTATACAAATAAAATTTTACTTACTCTTGTAAATCATTAAGCCACTATTTAGTTAAAAAATCCACAAGAATCTATTTTTTAATGTAAACTCAACTGTCTACAGTAAGCCTAGCTAAGGCCAAATCTCAAACCGCTCCTTATCAAAGATGAAGTGCACTAGGTATAGTGTAAAGCAACACACTGAATACCAAGTGAAGTGCACCAACATACCAAGTCAGGAAGTATTTGAAATACGGCCTACCACACAAGCTAGTTTTATATATTTATTTTATAAACAATTAATGCCCACGCGTTGCCTCAAAAAGAGTGTTTAGAAATATCACATTTAAAGACAAATTCGTGAAAAATAAAAATATTTGCTTTATTTTACTAACACGACGCTTATTTCACCAACTCAGCCGCCATTTTACATCATTATGTAGCTAGACTACAAAGCACGAGCTCCACAATATATAATTAAAATGCTAATCTAACGCGATAACACGCATCTTACATGAGGATAAATATACAAAAGCGATGATGGTGATGATTTAGTTAAGATTACCCAAATCACTGTACAGTATAAAAACCCACCATCTTGTCTCTGGTCCGATTGAAAGAGAACAAGCCAAGTAGCCGCGTGCGCTTTTATAGTGAGTGGGACGTAACCGCACGCGAGCGTTTCTGCGCAGCCTCCGTTGAGATGGCGATACGTCACTACCGGGACTTTGGTATCTATATTCCTGAATAATTAGTAAACGAGATGTATTTATTTATTTACTCGAATTTGTGTGTATATTTGAACCAATATTTTATTTAAAAAAATTAATAATGCAGTTTGAGAGAGTTTTTGTGTTGGGTATGTACCCTTGAGAAAGTCGTCTGGACGAATCAAATGTCGTCGTCTCATCCGGGTATCCTGGCTGTGCCGTTGCTGTATGTAGTGTGCTAGTTAGCTAGTTTAGCAATGTAATACGATATAAAAGCATAGACCATATTTGAAAACATGCTACACAAACTGTAAGAAACTCTGAGAGGAAATTCTGAAAGGACTGTAACCACAAGAAAAAAAAATCTGGATGAAAATGTCTATCGCGAAGGAGCCGACTCTTAAAGCTGGCTCTTTTGTAAAGTGAACATTAGGAGCCGATTCGCGCGTCTAAAAAGCCGTAAAACGCCCTTCTGCTGGAAAATCTCTAACAGGCAGAAAGTAAAGTTTGTTAATCGGTGAGTAGAGTGAGACTGTGTCGAAGCATTGACGCAATCGATAGACATTCGAGTAAATTTGGCAAGCAGCCGAATGAGTCGACTCTTTGTCGTGAGTCGAGCCAGGTTGAAATGACTCACCGAAAAGAATCGGAAGTTCCTCAGGGTGATGAGAGCGCGCGGCTTTTATAGTGTAATTTCAAACCGGAAGTCGTTTAGCAAAGCGTACACATAGCAACGCAGATAACGTCTCTGAGTCAAATAAAATACAGCTCTTAATGTTGTGTTGGTGTTAAATATTAGGGGTGTAATACACAAGTTTTGAGTGTAATATTTTTTTTTGCAGAAAACAGGCTTTGTGCAGCATTATGCCTCGACGAAAGGTGAGTTGTGCAGGCCAGAAAGCAGCGTTTTTAGAGCTAGTGGAGCGAATGTGAATGAAAACACAGCTGTAGTGGTGAGAGATCCATCATCAGAAGGCGACCTGATAAAACATTTTTATTTAATAGGGTGCCAATAATTATGCCACCTTGTGTAACCTTTAAAAAGATATCTGGGGACGTGAGGAGAAGAAATAAATTAAGTACAACTGTGTTTACTTGCTGCATTAATAAATAAACACTGGTTAAAAAAATTTACACAACTTTAAAAATGTTCATCTTTCTTGTTTAATGTGTTATAAATATTCTCTAACAATTTCCAGGTCTAATTTCATATTTTAATGATTTTGCAGCACAGAATGTAACAAATTACAATTATACAAGAAATAATAGAAAAAAGAATAATATAAATAACAGGTGCTGATGGG
>JAOBAM010000013.1:45116018-45129922 GCA_025212355.1 Notarius kessleri
TTTTAATAATTATTTATAGAGAACCAAGTATTGTTTTGATAAAACCCTATAATTAAACCATCTGCAATCACAAATGATCTAAAAACAATTCTGTACAAATTATACCGTAAAATCATAAATCATGTTTAAAAAGATCTAATCGATTTTCTAAAGATTATAATTTACCCCAAGCAATTAATCAGAGGTTGGGATTTCCATGGACATTTTTTCACCTTCATTATTTATTTACTCTTTATTTTTTATTTTGCTTTTTTCTTTAAGTATTTATAGATGACGATGGATTCATGATAAAGAACATTAATACGATGAGCAAATATCATTCAGGAACAAACTAAAATCTGGATAAATTATTCATAAACTCATAAATAATACAATAAATGTATTTTTGATGAAGCAAATATCAGAATTTTGCCAAAGTAACCATTATTATGTGTTTATTTTATCATTCAAACATTCATACACGACTCTCACACTCCTTATACACCTTATGACATCAACTACATTTCAGAACAGTGCTAGGAATAAATTCATGTGGGGGGGTGAAAGGGGAAGGGTGGGATGGGGGGATGATGGGGGGTCCCATTGAGGATTTACCCGGTGAGTGAACGGTGCAGGAACGCAGCTAAGACAGAAACACAAACAGATCCAGTTTCGGATATTTATAACATGACACAGTTTATGACACACTTCCGCTAAACGCTTTAATCAGCTCTGAAATCACTGGATAATTATAGCTGTGTGTCGATTAAAGGACTAAACAGATTATCACTGCTGTGTTCTGAGCATTAGAGCTGCACTTACACTGTAATGTATGACATTTATGTCACAGTTTAGTGGCCTCAGAAAAATATTTTGGCACTGTACATCTGCCCTGACATCATGTACATCTGCCCCGACATCTTCACCTGTGTCTGCCCCAACATCTCCGTGTACATCTGCCTTGACATCTCCACCTGCATCTGCCCCACATCTCCACCTGCATCTGCCCTGACATCGTCACCTGCATCTGCCCCAACATCTGAACCTGTGTCTGCCCTGACATCGCCACCTACATCTGCCCCGACATCTTAACCTGTGTCTGCCCCGACATCGCCACCTACATCTGCCCCGACATCTTAACCTGTGTCTGCCCCAACATCGCCACCTGCATCTGCCCCGACATCTTAATCTGTGTCTGCCCCGACATCTTAATCTGTGTCTGCCTCGGCATCGCCACCTACATCTGCCCCGACATCTTAACCTGTGTCTGCCCCGACATCGTCACCTACCTGTACATCTGCCCCGACATCTTAACCTGTGTCTGCCCCGACATCGCCACCTACCTGTACATCTGCCCCGACATCTTAACCTGCGTCTGCCCCGACATCGCCACCTACATCTGCCCCAACATCTTAACCTGTGTTTGCCCCAACAGTTCCACCTGCAGCTGCCCCGACATCTTAACCTGCATCTGCCCTGACATCTCCATGTACATCTGCCCCGACATCACATCGATCTGCCCTGACATCACATAGATCTGCCCCAACATCTCCACCTGTGTCTTCCCTAACATCTACACCTGCATCTGCCCCAACATCTCCACATACATCTGCCCCGACATCACATCGATCTGCCCTGACATCACATCGATCTGCCCTGACATCACATAGATCTGCCCCGACATCTCCACCTGTGTCTTCCCTAATATCGCCACCTGCATCTGCCCCAACATCTCCATGTACATCTGCCCCAACATCACATCGATCTGCCCTGACATCACATAGATCTGCCCCGACATCTCCACCTGTGTCTTCCCTAACATCTCCACATACATCTGCCCCAACATCTCCACATACATCTGCCCCAACATCTCAACCTGCATCTGCCCCAATATCTCCATGTACATCTACCTCGACATCTGCACCTGCAGCTGCCCTGACATCTTAACCTGCATCTGCCCTGACATCTCCACCTGCATCTGCCCCAACATCTCCATGTACATCTGCCCCGACATCACATCGATCTGCCCTGACGTCACATAGATCTGCCCCAACATCTCCACCTGTGTCTTCCCCAACATTGCCACCTGCGTCTGCCCCAACATCTCCACATACATCTGCCCCAACATCTCAACCTGTATCTGCCCCATATCTCCATGTGCATCTACCCCAACATCTCCACATAGATCTGGCCCGACAGCTCCACCTGCATCTGCCCTGACATCTTAACCTGCATTTTCCCCAACATCGCTACCTGCATCTGCCCTTACATCTTAACCTACGTCTGCCTGGACATCTCCACCTCCATCTCCATCGCCCCAACAGATCCACCTGCGTCTGCCCTGATATCGCCGCTTACATCTGCCCTTGCTGTTTACCCTGTGCACTGTTTAATATTCAGACTTTCCTTATATGGGCAAAGCTCCCTGTTGTCATTTTTGCCCAAGGCAGCTAATTAGTGTCACCTGTTACTTATTTCCCCTCATTAGTCATTTATTTCTACCCCAGTGGCTTCTCTCAGTCCCCAGTGTTCCTCTTTCTCCCTGAATTTCTTTCTTTCTTTCATTTTTTCTTATTTACTTGATTGATTGATTGATTGATTTCTTTTCTTCCCTTCCTTTATTTCCCCCCTTTATTTCCTTGGCTTTCTTTCTTCTCACTCGTCCCTGTTTTGTAAATGTTTATGATGTTGTTCATGCCCTTTACTGTCATTTCTGTTGACGTGATTCGAAGCGTCTCTGTGATATCAGCTCTCAGAGGTTGGACTTCTATAAAGATGTAAAATAAGAAACCTAGAAGTGAGACAGTGGAGTGAATATGAGCGAGTGACTCATCAAACCCTGACGTGTTGAGTCCCAGAAGAACGTGAGCTGTTTTTGATTGTGACGTGAAGAACCTGATGTACTGAGTGTGACTGCAGTGTGAGTGGAGGAGAAAGAAACATCAGAAAGTCAACAACTGAAGAAAAGAAGAAGATGACAGAAGAAAAACAGGAGTGGATGAATATGTAGTAAAGCATTAAAAAAGTGACAAATAAATTAAAGGAAAGAGGGAAAAGAAAGGATGATTGGTTAAAAGAGAAGAGAGAAGATAAACAATAAACAGATACCAGTAAACAATAAAAAAGATTCGATGAATAGGGAGTGAAACAAAGAAAAAGAGAATGAAAATATTATATCTATCTATCTATCTATCTATCTATCTATCTATCTATCTATCTATCTGAAGTGGGAAGAACACCAGAGTCAAAGAGAAGGAAAGAAATAGACGAAAGTAAAAGAATGAGAAATAAAGACTGGATGAATAAGTAGGAAAGCAAATGACAAAAGAAAAAAAATTAAAGAAAAGCAGGAAAATAAAAGGAAAAAGAAAATCTATGTATCTATCCATCACCATGGACTGCAGTTCAACTGTTCACTGACAGGTGGCGCTGTTGGATTTACAAAACCCTGAATGAACCCACTGGATAGAGTTTCCTTTTTCAAGTCTTTGCAAATTTATTTTGAAATCTGGTTTTGACCCTGTATGTAGATGAAACAGAAACACACACACACACACACACACTTGTGTTTTCTAGCAGTGCCATGTAGAAACTTTGCTTTTAGTGTTTCCCGATGGAGAGATGGAGGGATGCACTAGTCTGACATCCCTGTTGAAAAGCCTGGACCTCTTTTCCAGGTTCTTCATGATGATGGACAGATAGAGAGACAGTGAGAGAGAGAGAGAGAGAGAGACAGTGAGAGAGAGAGAGAGAGAGAGAGAGAGAGAGAGAGCGAGAGAGAGAGAGGGCGAGATGGAAAGAGGAGGATGTGGAGTAGTTGTGAATGCTGAACTATATACTGCATGTGAGGAACGAAAGGGACTAATATCAGGAGGAGAAAGGACTTCAGCAAGCAGAAACCTGTCATGGCTGCTGTAGATCATTGCTGTAGATTATGTCGAACACAGAGAGAGAGAGAGAGAGAGAGAGAGGCCTCGAGGGCATGCATGCAGAAAGTGGCTGATGGATGGAGGCTGAATTTACAGATCCAGTGAAAGAATATGGGAAGCACACTGTCTAAAAAAGACACAGTATATTTATTCATATACATCTGTGTTGTAGTCAAGAGCACCTAAACCAAGACCAGGTCAAGATCAAGAGTTTGAGAGGTTTAGACTGAGTCAAGACCAAGGCAGGGAGAGACTGAGTCTGAGTCAAGACCAAGACTTTGAGGGGTTGAGACCAAGTTAAGACCAAGACCAAGGCATGGAGAGACCAAGTCAAGGCCAAGACTTTGAGGGTTTGAGACTGAGTCAAGACCAAGACTTTGAGAGGTTGAAACCAAGTCAAGACCAAGGCAGGGAGAGACCGGGTCAAAACCAAGACTTTGAGAGGTTGAGATTGAGTCAAGACCAAGACTTTCAGAGGTTGAAACTGAGTCAAGACCAAGACCAAGGCAGGGAAAGATTGAGTCAAGACCAAGGTAGGAAGAGACCAAGTCAAGACCAAGACAGGGAGAGTCTGAGTCAAGACTAAGGCAGGGAGAGACAGAGTCAAGACCCAGTCCAAGGCAGGGAGAGACCGAGTCAAGACCCAGTCCAAGGCAGGGAGAGACAGAGTCAAGCCCAAGGCAGGGAGAGATCAAATGTAGACCAGGGCTGCATTTGAATACGCAAACTTACATACTATTAGTCCACAAAAAGCAGTATGTACCATATCTGAATACTCAGTAGGCATTTAACAGTAGTTGAGCAGGACCTGGATGATCTACTACATCTGTAGTTTGCAAACATACCACACTATGCTACACTACACTATCTCATAATTCAGCTGGAGCCTCCAAATAACCAAAGAAGAAGAATTCCCAGGAACAGTAGAAAGAAGATGGCTGTTCGAAGCCAAGCCAGTTGTTGCAGCGGTGTACAAATGTATCAAGAATTGTTTAAACATTCCTAAATGTACTGCAGTTACATTTGGTTTCGGCACTTAATTGTCATTAGTACATACTGAGAATTCCGATGCAGCCCTGGACCAGACCAGTGGGTGTGAAGGGGGCGGGGAGGGATCACAGCCAATAACGGTAACAAAAGTTTCAAATTAGTAATGAGTCACGTTATTGGTTGCATTTGAAACAGGAAGTTTTGCATCCAATCACAGGAACAACGTTAAGAAATAAATCGGACAAGGACCTCAGTCTCCTCTACGTCCGAGACAAGACTGAGTAAAAATTCCATCGATTCTGAGACGAGACAGAGACCGATCTCAAGTATGTTTATAAAAATACACAGGAGTGTAATTGTGTTTGATCAGAAGGGAAGGTGTTGACTTTTTTTTTTTTATAACCGCAGCTCTGACAGTAGTGCTGCTACAAATCAGAGCTTTATATTAATGCCTACTTCCTCATATGCTAATATTGTTTCTCATGTACTGTATTGTGTATATGAGCCTATACACTAATAGAAAAGCTGTTGTGGTGCATCAAGGGTACATCAAGGTATGTTGATTGTGTAACTTTCACCTGGAAATGTGTACCTTAAAAATAAAAATAATTCAGGATACATAATTGTATCTTCATGACCACCTTTAACACTTTACTTGAAAACCTAATTAAAAGTACAAAATGTACTTCTTCTTCTTCTTCTTCGTGTTTTGGCTGCTCCCACTCATTCAGTGTCACCACAGCAGCTCTATTCCACATGTTTAATTTGGCTTTAGTTTTAGACTGGATCCCCTTCCTGATGCAACCCTCCCTAATCTATCTGGGCTTGGGACAGAACCTAAGTCTGCACTGTCTTGTACAACCCCAGTGGCTGGGTATTTTACCTAACCTGCATGTCTTTTAACTGTGGGGCAAACCGGAGCACCCAGAGGATACCCATGCAGACATGGGGAGAACATGCAAGCTCAAACACAGAAAGGCCCCTGTCAGCCATGAGGCTTGAACCCAGAACCTTCTTGCTGTGAGGTAACAGTGCTAACCACGACACCACCGTGCCACCCAATACATACCACCAGTACAAATGTACAAAACATGACTTGATGGTATCACCCCAGCCACAGGGGGTAGTACAGTTTGGTTCCTTTATTTCTGAAAGCATATGTACTTCAGAGTGTATAAACGATGGATTGGTGTGATGAAGTGGAGTTACTGTTACACCTACGATATATGTGTATTGCGTCTTTTCTTATACCAGCAATTCCTGAAGAGTTTTATTCCTCTTGTACCACAGCACATACTCTTCACTGTATCAATGATTTGGCTACTGATGTTAAGACCATGGTTACAAATACAAATGCAATTACATGGTTGTAATTTGGCCAAAGAGCAGGATGTATATAAGGAAAAGGAGGGGCCCAAGAACAGACCCCTGGGGGACACCACAAGTAAGAGGGGACATGGAGGACTTATGTAGACCCAGTGTGACAAACTGTCGGAATCCAGACTGGTATAATGTAATTAAACACACTGTGTACCATAGCCAGCTTCTTCTTCTTCTTCTTCTGTAGCGTGTGATGGTGTGCGTCAGGGCTGATGGAGACTCGCGTGAGAAGCCAGGCAGCTGAAGGAAGTGAGACATGTGAGAATGGCAGACACCGCAGTCTCGTCTCATCCTCTGCCCTTGCTTGCTAACCCTTTGTTCCTACCTCGACCTTCACACTTCCTGTCATAGTTATCTCGAGTGCTGATCATGTAACACTCTGATTTCAGAGCACACAGGTTTGGCTTGATTCTCATTCCTCATTAACGCTTTCATGCTGATTCAGAAACAGTTCACTTCCGGATGCCATCGGAAAAAAAATACGAGCGGCATCTTGATTTAGATCTGTTCGACTGATGTTTGAAGTTCATCGGGGTCAAACGCACTGCCAATGTGCACTCGTTCACACACTCAAGTGTGTGAACGAGAGAAAGGAAGATCAGAATTACACCTCCTCAGATGCGTGTGTGTATGTGTGTGTGTGCCACTTCTCATGACCCTGAGTGCTGACACACTGATCTGTGAGCAAACCCTTCAGAGACACCACCATCTCTGCCACTTCCTGTCCCAGCATGCTCTGCTTCCTGCAGATTCATATCACGCCTGGTTGGCACGCTTGACACACTTTCAGCTTTACGCTACTCTACACGCTACACCCGTGACTATATTTAACCTTCTCTTCAGTTCACGACTTGTTCAAAACAACAACCTGCTGTTATTTTCAGTTATTGCTTTCCCTAAACATCAGGTCTGTAATATGAGGATGCTTTTCACGTTCATGAGACAAAACACACAGCGCTTACACTGGAGACTCCTTCCGTATACGTTAAATTAACATCACTTCTTTACCAAATCAACAATTCGACATTTTAAACGTTTAAGGACGCGTACATTAACGTAAACCAGCCATCAGGAAGAGTAAACCATTTAAACGTCTTGATCTCGATCTCACAAGAGACCTCATGTTTTGCCGAGTTACTAATATTTACACTCGATGCAAAAGAAGGCATGTGGAGTTTGAGAAATGGTACAGTCCGCTATGGGGTGTTCAGATATACCGTATGTTTAGTGTTTGGGTAGTCACAGGAGTACGTGTAAGACACACTTCTTCAGTTCCCGTGGACAGATAATTGACAGTTCTGTATCTACGGCACTGAACGTCCCCCAGCTCCAGGTGGTTGGTTAATGGGGACAGTAAATCGTTGCAACGACAAAACGGCATTTTACTTTCAGAAGTGATTTAGATGAAACATACGGTGAGTGTGGAGCTTCGTGAAGCATCGGTGTTAGACCAAGGATATGTAGCCTCTCTCTCTCTTTCTCATAGTTCTTTATTCTCTCTCTGTATCTTATCCTCTTTGTCCTTGTCTTTCTCTCTCTTTCCTAATTTAAAGGAATGAATTTTCATTCTTCTCGCTCTCTCTCTCTCTCTCTCTCTCTCTCGCTTGCTTGTTTCCTGTTGTGCAGGCCGACTCGCTTGGCAGATTTACAGCTGGAAGGTCAGAGTTTTACAGCAGCGCCATATAAATCTCGTTCCTCCCTCTCCCTCTGCGCTTCTTTCTCTCTCACACTCCCTCTCTCTCTCCCTCTCTCTGTCTCCGACTCTGACCCCCACATCCTCACTGCCCTTTCATCTACATACCTGAGAGAGAGAGGGAGAGAGAGAGAGAGATAAAGACAGAAAAGAAGGTAGAGATAGACGAGGAAAAAGAGAGACAAATAGAGAGAAGAAGAAGAACAGAGGGAGAGCCTGACAAGAAGGCAGAGAGAGAGAGAGAGAGAGAGAGAGAGAGAGAGAGAGCAAAGATGGCAGAGACGAAGGAAGAGAGAGATAAAGAGAGACAGAGGAAAGCTGAAGACAGAAATAGAATGAAGGAGTGGTGGAGGTAGAGAGAGAGTCTGATCTTTACTTTTCATATCATCTCATATGGAACACGGCTCTGAGTCACACTGAGTTAAAGTGTGAAATCCATTACGCTGTAACATAAACATCTCTGTGAATAATACACAAGAACACTGTTATATTTCACAACACGTTCACCTCCGCCCAGCTTTTCTTTCTTTCTTTTGAATGATTGAAATGATATTTGACAAAGAAATCTTGAAATTTATTCTTAAACGTTCTCCATGTAGAAATGATGAATCCCTGTGTTTATGTACACATTTAGACTTTTCGCCGCATGGCAGCCTGGCCACGGTGTCACGAGGTGAACGTTTCTCACCTCCTGATACGGTACGATACGATACGATACGCAATACATCAACAATCCTGTGTACAGATGATACGTTTAAAGCACATAATGATGTAATAATGAGTGATGGGGCTTTGTGCAAATAGTTTTAATTTAAAACTATTAAGGTGCAGTGAGGAAACCTCGGGTCACTGATACATCGGTTTTCTGAAATACTTG
Organism: Notarius kessleri; assembly: GCA_025212355.1. Classification (NCBI taxonomy): domain Eukaryota; kingdom Metazoa; phylum Chordata; class Actinopteri; order Siluriformes; family Ariidae; genus Notarius; species Notarius kessleri. The sequence goes on from JAOBAM010000013.1 coordinate 45,124,867, forward strand.
TAGATTTTCCCAATTCTTTATATTTACTGAGTGGTCCAGAGGCCACGCCTCCTTCACTGAGTATTCAAGAAGCCACACCTCCTTTACTGAGTAGTCCAGAGGCCACGCCTCCTTCAATGAGTATTCAAGAAGCCACACCTCCTTTACTGAGTAGTCCAGAGGCCATGCCTCCTTCACAGAGTATTCAAGAGGCCACACCTCCTTTACTGAGTGGTCCAGAGGCCACGCCTCCTTCACTGAGTGGTCCAGAGACTATGCCTCCTTAACTGAGTGGTCCAGAGGCCACGCCTCCTTTACTGAGTAGTCCAGAGGCCACGCCTCCTTCACTGAGTATTCAAGAGGCCACGCCTCCTTTACTGAGTATTCAAGAGGCCACACCTCCTTTACTGAGTGGTTCAGTGGTCCAATACACACACTGCAGGTAGATGGTGTGTATTGACCGTGGATGGGTTTGTTGCACAGTTGGACGACTCAGCTGTAATTCCGGGTGAATAAGTCCACTGTGTTTTCGTGTGTGTGTGTGTGTGTGTGTGTGTGTGTGTGTGTGTGTGTGTGTGTGCGCACTGCGAGAACACATGCAGTGTAGACACACAGTAATCCTGCATTTCAGATCAATCCTTTCAATCCCGTCTTCGCTAACAGTTCCATATGTAAGGAATAAAATGCACTCTTACTATAGAAACAATAACGCATCAGAGTGCATTAACATTAACACACACCTGTGATTGTGGCTGCATTATTGTCAGAGCTGCTGTTCTAGAAAACTAATCAACACCTCCTGACCAATCACAGTCCAGAATTTGAAAGGGTTCCTGAATATAGTGAGCTAGACGTGAAAAACTAAAATATATTTATGCATTATTTTTATTTACTATGAGAAACTAAACCAAAGACTGTGTGTGTGTGTGTGTGTGTGTGTGTGGCAGAACCTATGGCTGACAGGTTCATAATCAGTTCTGTGGTGTGAGAGAAGTGTGTGAGAGAAGTGTGTCTACGTTGTCCTGAGGTGACACAGAGTTTCAGTTCTCATCACTCGGGGCGGTGATGGCACTACAAGGGCATAAACTGCAGAGCAGTAAGAGGAACAGGAAGTGCTCGTTGCGTGCGAGACAGAGAGAAGTGGGATGAGGTTTTACCATGTCTGTGTGTGCGTCTGTGTGTGTGAGGTGGGGGGTTGGGAAAATGAGGAAAACTAGCAAAAATTTAGCAACAGAGTTTTAACAGATCAGTGTTACAACCTTCCGTCTGTTCTTTAAAATATAAATCATACACACATCATATATATAACACGAGCTCATCCGCGTGAGTCACTGTGACTCAAACCATGTGACTAAACGTTCATGTAGCAGCAACGCTAAAGCAGACGCATCACTATACACCAAATCCACGCAATGACTCAGGGCCAGTGAGTCCTCCATCACCTTCTGTGGACCTTCCTACATGTTTCTTTGTTTTATTTTCTCTCTCTCTCTCTCTCTCTCTTGTTGCGTGTGTGTCTCCTGCTAGCGAAGCCTGCTCACGCTAATGCAAAGTGACAGCTAGGCTTCATGCACCACTGCGCTCTACATCCCAGAATGGACACAGGAGGGACTCCATCAGCGAGAGAGAACCGAGAGAAAGAAACGAGGCCGAGGGTTAAAAAAGGAAGTACGGGGCATGAGAAAAAAATCTGTCTCCATGGAGATAGGGAAGGGAAGAGAGTCGTACGACGACACGATGTGCCAATCGTTTATCATTTCACGTCTGCTGGCACGACACTGTGGGAAGACCAGACACGTGTGGGTTCAGTCGTTTGGGTCCGCGCGGAGTCCGAACTCACCGACAGCACACAGGTCTTTATTTATCATCAGATTTATATTATTTGTTTATCATCAGGAAACGATTGATCATCACTCACTCACTTACCCATCCCCTCAATCACTCACTCACTCACCCATTCACTCATTCACTTACCCATCCCCTCACTCACTCACTTACCCATCCCCTCACTCACTCACTCACTCACTCACTCACTCACCCATTCACTCATTCACTTACCCATCTCCTCAATCACTCACTCACTCACTCACTCACTCGTTCACTCAGGAAAGAAAGAAAGAAAAAAGACAAAGAAACATAAATAAGAAAGAAAAAAGAAAGTTTTGACCCTCTACATCACTCCCTCACTCATTCCTTAATTCACTAACTCGATCACTCACTTGTTCACTCATTAACCCACTCATCCATTCACTTATTCACTTTCTTTTCATTTACATGTTCACATACTCATTCACTCATTCACTTACCTCTTCACTCACTCCTTCACATATGCATGTACTCACACATTCAGTCATTCACTCACTCCTTCACTAATTCATTCACTCACTCCTTCACTCACACATTCACTCCTTCACTCACTCACTCACTCACTCACTCACTCACTCACTCACTCACTCATTCATTCCTTCACTCACTCACTCATTCAGTCACTCATGCATTCACTCCTTCACTCACTCCTTCATTCACTCATTCACTCACTTATTCATTCACTCACTCCTTCACTCACTCCTTCATTCACTCATTCACTCACTTATTCATTCACTCACTCCTTCACTCACTCGCTCATTCAGTCACACATTCAGTCATTCACTCATCCACTCATTTACTCCTTCACTCAGTCACTCACTTTCACTCACTCTCTCACTCACTTACTCGTTCACTCACACTTTCACTCACTCACTCAGTCAAGAAAGGCAGGCAAACAGAAAGAACAAACAAGTGATTATGCTATATAAATGAACAAACGAATGAATTAATGAATGATAAAAGCAAGTGCTGACCCCGAATGAAGAAAGAAAAAAAACAAAAGGAGACAAAATGGACAGAAAAGAAGCTCTTGGGATAAAGGAAAAAAGTTAACAGTTTTTCCTGCTGATGTTGGAGCAAGCGAGCGAGCGAGCGGGTGGTCTGGCTGTCTGTGTGCACAGAGACAAACTCACTCACTCACACACACTCCATTTTTCAGAGGAATAATAACAGAGGAGTGATGGAGGGAAAGAGGAGTGATGTGTGATGAGGGAGGAGGAGAGTGATTGGGGGGAGGGGGAGTAAATCAGGTGTGGCCACTGGAACTCTGGGTGGATTCAAGACTTTATATAATGTGACCCTGTGGACTCATTTAGGTGTGTGTGTGTGTGTGTGTGTGTGTGTGTGTGTGTGTGTGTGTGTGTGTGAAGTATCTGTGGATATGACTTTGTGAAGCCTCTTTGGACACATTAGTAAACATACAGTTTATTTGGAGTGACACTTTGGTCCTCAGCGTTTAGTGAAATGTGGATCAGAGAACAGAATTCCGGAATTCTGATTCACACGTGTGTAATGGCTGCGGAATTCCGACAGTTTCTACACTACAGTATACATGTCTGCAGACTGAACTCTTTCCAAATGCCCTGAAAGATGCCACACCTATATCTTTGTCTCGTCACCTGGCCACCTCACGCACAATATTCCCAGGAAAGACTCCGGATCCAGATCCACAATGAGCCTGACCCAGATACAGCGCTTATTGCAGATCACTGAATGAATAAAGGAATGAATGATATACACTCCTTTATGTACACACTTATTATGCTGTTGTGTAATCAGAATTTCCTAGCTCTTTAACTCTGTGTGTGTGTGTGTGTGTGTGTGTGTGTGTGTGTGTGTGTGTGTGTGTGTGTGTGCATCCCTACTGCCATATTTATTCTAACACAAGTGTAATATTTTGTATTTTTGCTTTAGAAAGATTCCCGAGGAGTCTAGTTGAGACTGGAGATGTTCATCAGGACAGTGGACTGAAACCTGTGGAACAAACACACACCGTGTTCATAATCCTGATCCTGAGGCGCTGCGTCCAGAGTTCATTCAGTTATCGTTAGTAACTGCCTGGTCAGGTTTTAAATCAGATGAATAATTTGTGTCTAATGTGTGAAAAAGAACTAAAAGATTTGGTAGAAAACATCACAACTAATAATAACAGATAGATGGAGAGATAGGGGAGGGAAGAGAGTCATACGACAAAACGATGTGCCAATCTCTTTCACTCACTCACTCACTCACTCACTCACTCACTCACTTGTTCAATTATTGACTTTCTCTTTCATTCACTCACCCAATCACTCATTCACTCACTCATTCACTCTCATTGACTTTCTCTTTCATTCACTCACTCACTCACTCAGTCAATCACTCACTCATTGACTTTCTCTTTCATTCACTCACCCAATCACTCATTCACTCACTCATTCACTCTCATTGACTTTCTCTTTCACTCACTCACTCACTCACTCAGTCAATCACTCACTCACTCATTGACTTTCTCTTTCATTCACTCACCCAATCACTCATTCACTCACTCATTCACTCACTCATTGACTTTTTCTATCATTCACTCACTCACTCACTCACTCACTCATTGACTTTTTCTTTCATTCACTCACTCACTCATTCACTCACTCATTCACTCACTCATTCACTCACTCATTGACTTTCTCTTTCATTCACTCACTCACTCAATCACTCATTCACTCACTCAGTCAATCACTCGCTCACTCACTCACTCATTGACTTTCTCTTTCATTCACTTGCTCACTCACTCAGTCAATCACTTGCTCACTCACTCACTCAATCACTCGCTCATTGACTTTCTCTTTCACTCACTCACTCACTCAGTCAATCACTCACTCATTCAATCACTCACTCCTTAATTCACTAACTCGTTCATTCACTCACTCACTTGTTCAATCATTGACTTTCTTTCATTCAGTCACTATCTCAGGAAAGAAAGAAGAAAAAAGACACAAAGGAACATAAGAAAGAAAGAAAAAAGTTTTGATCCTCTACATCACTCCCTCACTCATTCACTCACTCCTTAATTCACTAACTCGTTCACTCACTCATTCACTTAGTCACTTACTCCTTCAACAAAGAAGCAAAAAAAGAGACAAAGAAACCTAAAGAAGAAAGAAAGAAAAAAGAAAGGTCCGACTCTCTACATAAATCTATAAGAAAGAAGGACAGAAAGGCAAAAAGAATGAAC
>JAOBAM010000013.1:45219387-45230764 GCA_025212355.1 Notarius kessleri
CTCTACTCATGGTATATGAGCTGATATCCTAGTAGTAGAGTAGCCAATCAGAGCGCACGATTGCTCATATCCAGTGACTGTGGAGAGAATGATATACTGTACAGTGTCTAATTTAATAATAATAATAATAATAGCAGCCTATTAGTTTATAAATAGTTATCCTGAGCTCTGTATTAATTAATTTTGAGAATGTATTGTATGGAAGCTGAGCGGAAGTGAGAGGGACTCTGCTGCTCTGTCTGGGGCGCAGTGAGGGAGGAGGAGGAGGAGTTAGTGCCAGCACGGGGCGGAGTCTGTGTGGGGAGGCGTGGTCAGTGCGCGGAGGGGCGGGGCGTTGTGTTGCGTGCAGCTGCTGGAGCTCGTCAGGCGGCCGCGCGCTGGAGAGACAGACAGAGAGAGAGAGAGAGAGAGAGAGGGAGGAAGAAAAGTGTTGGAGGGAAGCGACATGAAAGCGGAAATGAACCCCCCGCGGGTGCAGCAGGACCGCGCGCGCACTCACCGCTTTGTGGAGGAATAGGACGAACTTGTTGACCTCGCGCGCGCTCGGGACGCCACTTGTTTCACGCGCGTGAGGATTAAACACGATCTGCAGCTCTCGGTTTCTCTCCTTCACTCTCTCTTTCTCTTTTTCACTATTTCTCCCCCTCTCCCTGTCTCTCTCCCCCTCTCCCTGTCTCTCTCTCCCTGTCTCCCTCTCCCTGTCTGTCTCTCTCCCCCTCTCCCTCTCTCCCTGTCTCTCTCTCCCTGTCTCCCTCTCCCTGTCTGTCTCTCTCCCTGTCTCCCTCTCCCCGGGTGAAGGGCAGTGATGTGAATGTTATTAAACCCTCTGCTGGTTTATTGTATTGTATTTATTGAACATTACTGTATTGTGTGGATTGAGCGCGCGCTGCAAGGATTATAATTAATCTCAGGGCGCAGGTCGGTCTTATTGTTATTATTGTTTATTATTGTTGTTATTATTGTTTATTATTATTATTATTATTATTATGGCGACGCAGCTGTTTGGCTGAGCGCGCGCACATTCTTGTCCACGCCGCGCTGAGCCGGAAGCGCACCTGAGCGCGCGCGTGTGTTCCAGTCTCAGGAGGGTGAACTGGTGTCCAGTCCCCGCCTGGGTCACATCGGATCTGACCAGTAACCCGGGTGCTGTTGAGTTTGGAGCTGAAAGCCCAGGAGGCTTCTCTCTCTCTCTCTCTCTCACACTTTCCCTCACTCTCTCACTGTCTCCCTCACTCTCTCACTCCCTTCCTCACTGTCTCCCTCTCTCTCTCACTGTCTCCCTCTCTCTCTCACTGTCTCTCTCTCTCTCCCTCTCCTGCTCTCTCCCTCACTCTCTCCTGCTCTCTCCCTCACTCTCTCACTCCCTTCCTCACTGTCTCCCTCTCTCTCTCCCTCTCCTGCTCTCTCCCTCACTCTCTCACTCCCTTCCTCACTGTCTCCCTCTCTCTCACTCCCTCTCCTGCTCTCTCCCTCACTCTCTCACTCCCTCTCCTGCTCTCTCTCTCCTGTTTGCTCTCGACTCCTCACCATGTATGAGAGTGTGGATGTGGTGGGTTTGACCCCAAACCCGTTCCTAAGTGTGGATTATTACCAGCAGCAGCAGAAGCGTGGATGTCTGATCCAGGATAAAGGGATGCCGAGATCTTTCATCCCCTGGAGCTCCTCTCACTGTAGGTGGCCCTTTCTTTTCCTTCCTGCCTTTCCTTTCTCACACGTGTGTGTGTGTGTGTGCGCGCGTGCGTGTGCACCACCACGTTGGTTGGTTTAATCCCATTTCTCCTCCAATCAACACCTGTGTGTGTGTGTGTGTGAGAGCTCCAGGTGGCAGGGTGTTGCTCTGATGCACCTGGAGCAGGTAAACTGCATTGTCAAGGAGAGACACAAACTGACACTGTACCTTTCCTTACAGAAGTCCACAAAGGTCTTGTCAGTTCCTCCCGAGCTCAACACGAGCCGTTTTTGCCAGAATCATGACAGGTTTTACTTGTACATCTAAACGTCCTGTAGATCATGGAGCATTGTAACAGAACTGAGCTGGTTGGAGGTCGTGGATTCGTTTTTGAGCTCTGGTGACTGTGTGGAGTCTCAGATTTCCAATTCAGGATTCATGAAGTCTGTCTGTCCATGTTTGTCACTGCTAGACCTTTTCCAAATTAATGTTCGCTTGAGAAGGCGACTCAGAAATCTCCAACTGGACCATCATGGACACTGTAGTGATCCTGGTGCTCAGTTTCATTACCAGTCAGTTTGAGGGGCTGTGATGGATGGATGGGAAAGTGGAGAGATGGGCAGGTCAGTAGATAGATAGATAGATAGATAGATGTATAATACCCCTTTTCGACCAACAGGGAACAGGTTCTTGAACCAGTTCTTTTCAGGATTCTTTGACCCTTGGTTCCAGCTAGAGAACAGTCCCATGTTTTGAGCAGAACTGTTGTAATCAAGGCTGCGTCATGAACTGAAGGCGTTGCACAACTCACACCAGGAGTAAAGCGTCAGAGCAAGATGGCGGTGTGCGTTGATTTACCCGTGAGCTTATGTTCTGTTGTTGCAGATGTTTGTTTTCAGTCCTTTTTTTCTGAAGATGTTTCCTTTTCTGTTGCGTTCTCCACTGCTGCGCTCTGCTTCCTCTTCAAACCAATGACATGCCCACTGATGTCACAGTTCATGCTGGAAAAATGAGCTGTATTTTGGTTCCAACTGGGAAACGACTTTTTAGGTTCCAAACCAATTTATTTTTGGTTGAAATTCTTTTGGGTGGATCAAAATTTGGTGCATGAACAAGAATGGAACCTATTCCCTGTTGGTCAAAAAGGTGTACAAGTGGGTAGATGGATGGATATATAGACAGGTGGATGGTGGGTAGACTGGTAGAGGGATGGTTATATATAAATAGGTGGATGATGGATATATGGATGGTTGGATGGATAGATCGGTAGGTGGATGGATGGATATATAGATAAGTAGGTGGATGATTGGTGGGTGGATAGCTCCAAATTGATGGATGGGTTGATAGATAGGTAAGTAGATGGATGGATGGATATGTAGACCAGTGGATGATGAGTAGATTGGTAGGTTGATGGATTGTGTGTGTGTGTATAGAGAGGTGGTGGATGGATGATGAGTAAATAGACAGATAGATGTACTTTATTGATCCTGAAGTGGAAATTTTGGAAAAATCTAATCACTTGAAGTTAGGATGGAACCCACCCTTAACTCCACCCCCTGTCCCAGCTACTTCCTGTTAACACACACCCTGATGTAAAGTGTGCACGCCTGATAACATGCTTTGATGTTGAAAATAAGTCCTGGTGCTCAAGAAAACTTCTGCTTTCTTGAGATCACTGAAATAAATGACACGTTGCCGTTCTGGGCTTCGATCAATCCTCGTCACTGGTTTGTAGGTTTTACCCAGAGCTGTGTGTGTCGACTCGACGATTCTGTCAGCGCTCTCGAGAAGATTCCAACAACACACGGTGTTTTCTACAAGATACATATATTTTTTTTTTTTGCAGGACAAAATTTCCACATCACATCGACTGCGTCTGTTCGGGGTGTGATTATTTTTCAAACGTAAGAAACGTTTCAAGAAAAGAAATGATATTTCAGAAAGGCGTCTTGTGACTGACATGACTCATTTCATTTCATCGCGTCACCCGGGTGTATTCGGAGCGCGACGTCTGACTTTGCACCTTTTGATTTTGATTTAGTCAATAAAATGAAATGAAAATGACTGGAGTTTGAGGAGTGCGACGCCTGAAGGAAAAACTTTTTCAATTTAAAAAAAAAAAAAAAAGGAAGGAAGGAGAAATCCAACTGTTTATATCACAACATCTTGGAAATGGCGTTTAGAGCCAAGACGAAACAATTCGGTGCTAAAATTTAAAAGTGATGCAATTTAAAGTAAAACTTTACACTAAATAATTAAGTGATGTGTGAGAAGATCTCAGAAGGGTAAAGTTTCACGATAAACTGAAGTTTTTTACCGACTACGTACCGTGGGTTTTTTATTTTTTTTAAGGTACACAATCACACGTTTACAGGTGTGTGTGGGAGAGCGACGGTCCTGATTGTGGTGTGTTTAATGCTGAAGTAGAACTTGGATTCTCTGAGGAACTGGAGTGCGAAGTGCGACTCTGGTGCGGTGTGCGATGTTCAGTGAAACAGCAGTTGATTAATGAACGTGTGTGTGTGTGTGTGTGTGGCTTCAGACTTTCGTGCCAGCAAAGCAGTGTGTGGTTTTTCAGCCAGACGTGTGAGAAGTCGTTTCCACTCTGTTTCGAGTGCGCTGCGTCTCTGCACAACTGCACTATCGTGCCTCGTGTTTGTGTTTTTACTTCTTACAGAGTCGCTGTACTTCACTCCTCCAGTCCCGTGTCGTATTTCGTGGCGTTTTTAGCTTTTTGAAGATTTACACAGGAACTTATCCGGCTTTTGAAAAACACAGCTACTATATAAAGCAGTACAAGTTCACGCGGTTAAAAATGGGCTTCGAGTGAGAGAGAGTTCAGTCATTTTATTTACCGTCTGCAGGAAAATAATCACCGATCAGGAGAATGAAATAAAATCCATCAGGAGGATCAGTCAGCTGAAAAATGATCTAAAGTGGTAATTTCTCGTGACGGGATGATTGTGTAAGCGTGGAGCACAGCATGACTGGGCAAAATTTAATACACTATGAATTTTCACACGCAACGAACGAAGCTCGTGTCCCCTTTAGAGACAATGAGTCAAAGTCTTCAGGGATGCAGTGATGGTCTCTCCTCCCCGAAATCAATCACTCACTCGTTCACTACTTCCTACTCACTATTGAGGGACTTCTATATAGAAGACTAAACAGTGAGCTCATTTGGTAAGGGAGGGACACTCTGGGACTCTACTCCACCCCGCCGTTATTTACGTCATTACTGTCGCACAATTAAAACGTGCCGCATCACTCAGCTGGTGGGTTTCAAAATAATAAATCCATATTATACTGGGCGTATTTCCCACATTAATAAATACAAAGTACTTTGTTTGCTGCATCTTTTGTTCTTTCAAATCTGAGGCTTTTGATTAATTCCTCGCTCGGAAGTGTAACTTTTTATTCTTGTATTTTATCCGTTTTATTCTGTTTTAGCTTTTTTTTTTTTTTTCTATTCTCTTACTATCTTTAATTGTGCTTGAATGTCCGTTTATAACGTGTTTCTTCCTCCATCCGTTCACCCCAACAACCCCCCCCGGGTGTTCACTACATTTCATGATGCGTTGATTGTGGGATACTCTGAGTGCACTATATAGGGTGTAATAATTCTCACTGTACATTCGGACAGCACTACAAAATGGCGAACTCGCTATAGAGTGAGTAGTGAGTGGTTTCGGAGACAGCATCTGACTTCTTGTTACATGTGCACAGCGCCATAAGGACTAATTACAGTACCATGTACCTGTTCCAGATTAGAGCGCAATCACAGCATGCACTTATAAAGACTCTGTAAACACACAGACTTGGCGAAGTTTACACGCTGTACCGGTGATTTGTAACACGTGAATGGTGATGTTTTAGAAATCAGTGAGTCAGTGGGTGGACACTGACAACGATACATCAGTAACCGCCATCATTTCCATAACAGATGAAGAAATCAGTCATCACCTTTGTTCGTGATCCTTTAACTCGGTGAGCCGTGATAGTGACTCAGAAGGAGAAATTCATTAGGTACATATAACATACCCAGAGCAGCTTGAGGTTAGATGCCTTGCTCAAGGGCACTTCAGCCATTCCTGCTGGGCCAGGGACTCGAACAGACAACCTGTTGGTCCCAAAGCTGCTTCTCTAACCTTTAGGCCATGGCTTCCCTCGCATTCCAAGCCCAACTCCATTTGGCCTAATTCTAAATGTAGTATTTTCTGATGAAGGCGTGTCAGACATGCCGGTATTATTTGGGTTTTAGGAGCGCTCGTCATACATGTATCCAGCACAGTTGGGATATGCATCTCAGTTTGGGTTTTTATGGCGGTTTGCGACACGTGACGGCCTCTGGTAAGGAGTTCCACCTCTGGGGGAGGCCATGGCCTCGAGGTTAGAGATGTAGCTTTGGGACCTAAAGGTCGCTGGTTTGATTCCCTGAACGGATGAAGCGCTCTTGAGCAAGGCACCAAACCCCCAACTGCTTGCTGGGCGAGTGGGGTGTGTCAGGGTCCTGTTGTACGTTACTCTGGATAAGGGCATCTGCTAAACACCTGGAATGTGATGTGATTAAGGAAAAATCTTAATGTGCCAAAAGTTTCGCGTATCGAGTGCGTGTTTGGTGTGGCGAGCCGGGGGTCCGTTTCAGTGTTCGGTATAACAAAGCATTCGGATGTGTTGTGATAAGTGACATTACTGTAGACTTTGAGAGATCATAAGGAGTGTGTGTACTTTAATAACCTGATAATGCAGCTCTGAATGGGTTCTAAACAGTAATGAAGTGCTGAAAGGGGCGTGGCCAGTTATACAGGATGGGTTCCGTCCAATTGCCTGTGTTTTATGGAGGACGGCTGGCGTAGAGTTGTGTAGCTTTGCATGGATTATAAACCATAAAAGGTGTGTGTAGGATCACTGTGGTAAACGACGTCATGTCTGATATGATCTTCGCCGCGTCATTGATCTAATGATGCCGTCATTACAAATTATTCCAGCGTTTAATAACCATGAATTACTCATTAATGAAATAATTCCGGGTTGTAATTCAGAATTACTGTAATTACGTCGGCAAGTTTTAATAGCGAGCGGTGTTGCGGGGGAACTGAACATCCGTCTCCGCCCCACCTGTCGTCTGATTCACACAGCATGAACTCGTGGTGATCCGGAAAATCGTCAAATGAATGTTAGAGAATTCTGAAGTGTGAGGAAAAGACTTTACGGCGTCATACAGAGAAAACAAAGCGCACGTTTAAACGCGACGAGGAACCAGTTTTATCTCGGAGTGTTAGTGGGTCACGTCCGTTATTTTAAGCAACATTAATTATCCTCTCCAATGCAATGTTGATATAATGAGTTTCTATTCATTCAATCCTTTTATTTAGCCTGCGTCTCAGGAGACACACCGAGGGGCCCGCTCTCGTTTCTGCAGATCTCGAGCGGCAAACAAAAAAATAAAACAAAACGGCCCAGTAGAGAGCAACAAGAGCGTTTAAATAAAATATTTACCGCTGGTTTATTGCTTCCGAGTGCCATGTGAGTGTAAAACATCTTATTCTCCGGCATTACAGCGCTGGTTTTCCATCAAGGCACAACAACCACGTTCCCTCACCAGCGCCTCTCTTTATTCTCAATCCAAAACAATAAAGGAGCAAAGTGCTGATGCTGAGGACTCCGTCTGTAAACGTGAAAAACTTCTGCTCCGTACGGAAAACGTTACTTAAATATTATATCGTGTAAATAATGAAAAAAAAAAAGTGTATTTGAGTTGAAATCTTTCATTTTTGCCTCTTTCCGTGTGCAATCCTTCACTCACTGTTTGTTTTAGCCTTTGAGCCTGGACTTTTATTGTTCTTTTTCACGAGGTTGTGCCACTTCTCCTCACAAGTGATCTGTCCATCACGCAGTGTTTGAAAGAGTCTGTCACAATGAAGGTTGCACATGTGCATGCACAAAAAAAAAGCACATCGGGCTCTCCTTACTCACATGCACACGAGTACTGGGGTGCCAATACTTCTTTTTTTTTCCAGTGAAGAACGCGTACGAGGCATTTGAGTGCAAGCCGTGGAATCGCAAATGTCCCGCTCTGTCGTACTGCGTGTGTGAGGACGCCGGGGACGGCCGCGATCTCCGTTATGTTGCAAAGAAATGAAGTAAACAGGAAGCCATTTTGGGATTCGTTCCAGCGAGAACGCAACTCGCCACGGGGTCGGAGTGGAGGTGATGCTTTACGGACTCCGTCAATATGTGATGTACCTTCAAAGTGAAAAGGTCCAGAGTTTTGCTGGAGATGGAGGGGAGTGTGTGTGTGTGTGTGTGTGTGACTCGAATGTCCATGTCGTAAAACGTCAAGGAAATTTGATGAGATTCACATGGTGCTGGAACGAGGAAGTCCTAACTGGAAGAGTGTGTGGTTGTCGTTTTATCGTTTCCTGCGAGCAGCACAGTGCCGGTGGGAACAGCAGAGCCGTCTGGTGCGAGTAGAAGAAGGATAAAAGACCAGAATAAGATGGATGGATGGATTGAGAAGGAAGAAAACGGAGAGATGATGTGGTTGGCTGGTCGCGGCTCCTGGTGAACCGGAGAGTGGCGTAGCGGGAGGACGTGGGCTTTCCCACTGAACTGTGAAGATAAAAAGGGTTTAAAACATCGGTGTAAAATTTGGTGCACGGATGAAGAAAAGGTCTGGAGTGTTATTCAGACGGGATTTGGATTTTCTCAGACGGGTGTAATGTAATATGATTACAGTCGAGATAAACAGTGTATAAATCATAGAAATGGACTTCTGTCGTCTTTGTTCTTCACGTCGTACCCCGTACCTCCTACACACGCCGTTTTTAAAGGTGATACCCCGTTTCCGCAAGCTGACGCAGTTCCCTGAAGCGTTAATGAAACGTCTGTGATGTGCTTTGATCAAAACACCACAAGGATAAAGCGCCACGGCTCCTTCGTCACTCTCTCTAAAGAGCTGTGTTCGAAACGGCCGGCTCGAGTCACTGTTCCTTTAAGTGATGAGACGCCGCTCGCCACGCCCCCCTCTTCCACTAGCCAGTCAGGTCGCACTTTGTTCATGGATATTCATTCTCAAAGGCAGTTCTCAAGCCATGAGTGGAGAGATTCGGATGAGGAGGCGGGGTTATTCTAATGAGCTCCATTAGATTGTGATGTAAAAAGGGGAGCCGAATCTGAACATCTTGCTGATGTGCGTTTTCTGAAACTGCAGCACAAAAGAAACTGAAATAAGACGCCCAGAGTGTGTGGGTTGGTCGACACTCCAGATACCCAGGCGTATGTGTACACGCACCGAAAAAGTGAGTTTGATAGAAAGTATTGGCACCTTTGTTTGTTTGTGCAGTTGTTGCTTTTTACCTGAGGATCTTTTTTTTATATTCCAGAGCAACATCAGTACAGGAAGTTGGACATTTGCCTCTAAAACAAGTCGTACAAGTTTCCTAAAATTAGCGTAGACTCTGGAAGAGCTCCAGGGTTTTTACACGCTACGGCTTTAAGTGGCTTTATGCGATTTTAAGTCCTTTTTCATTGCAGTACGTCTCAACAATAGAAATGTTTTGACTTGCAGAAATCCAAAGTCTTCAAATATGGATCGAGACCATGTGTTTTTGGCGGGCGGGGGGGGGATAGGTGTTTACCTTGTCGTTCCTCTTTAACAAAAGCAGTCGATGGATGCACTTTACCATTTTTGCTCTTTTAAAAACATTTATCTTTATTACACGTTTGCTGTCGTCCAGGCTGCTCGTTACCAAAGCTGCTCTGTAATCAGAGTAGAGAAAGCGCTCGTGTTAAACCGGCGCAGGGATTTCGCAACACATGGTGCCCTTCCAGATTGGCAGTACAGCCCTGAAGGCCATCGCGTGCTTTAATGTGCCACTGTGGAGAAGAAGCACCAAACCACAGGCTTCTGTTTGAACCACACAGAACAGACTGTTCCTCAAACCCTCGGCAGCTTTCAACATCAAAACGTCGCAGGTGTTGGAGCTTTTGTTTTGTTTTGTTTTGTTTCGGCAGGTTCATTCAGTGAGCTCGACGTTTCCTCAGGCGTTTAGGCGCATTTCAAGAAATGGGGCATGTGATAACTTCTGCTCTTCGGAGATTATTTATTATTATTATTATTATTATTATTCACACACTTTATGTGCCGTGTGATCTGCAGCCTCTCTGGTTATACAGTCAGAGGAAGTGCCGTGGGATCAGGAAGTGCTGTTTGTGTTGTGTTAAAGCAGATTTGGCAAAGGGCCACGCCCGAACACTACTAGCACATTCTGCATCCACCACAGCACCCATTAAGCCTCTGGACCTGCTCACGCTGGAGATAGCGTGTTGATTTAAACGCTGTATTCTGATTGGTCAGATTCACTACACCAGCGACAGCAGTTCAGCTCCGCTGCAAATCACAGGTTTATTTATTTCTGATCAATTCGCTCGTTCTAATACGCCATCGTTTCCATAGTAACGGCTCCTTCACAGGGACTTGACTCTCAGGAGATGTTTATGGTTCATGGAAGGGGTCTCCAGTGTCAGATGTGAACATGTAGCTTTAAATTCCCATCACAATTTGGAAACTAATCAACCCATACCAACCAGTCAGCGATTAATAACAGGAACTCGTCTTCGTCTTCATCGCAGCACCCGCGGAATCGCCGAGTTGTTTATCCCTCAGGTGTTGTGCACCATGGCTGTGCATTAGCATATGCAAATCACTTCGTTTGACTAGTCAGATAGTCGTCTGTGGGAGAAGAGAAGAGGTCACTCGAGTCCTCGTCACTGTTTGAGGAGTGCGGCTGGAGAATAGTTTTGCTTCTTCAGTTTGAGGATGATGTCGCTAGCGAGTACTAGCAGTGTACGGCTACCAGCTTAAAAATGGACAGCAGTCTGCCATCGGTTACCGTCTTTAATGAAGGAATGATGTCATATCTGATTAGAGTTAGATTTAATGTAGTGGAGCATCCATAAACCGGGTTAGTTCCTGCTCTCACTTGTGTTACAGCAGCTATAAACGGCCAAGGCCCTCTGAATGAGCTGTTATTATAGAAATAAGTGCATTACGATTTGTAGCTGCGCTTCCATCAGAGCTGCTGTTCTGGACCAGTCACAGTCCAGAACTCATCAGCGCCGTGGGATCGTACTGAATATCAGAAGATGATTTTTTAAAAAATTTTTTGGTAAAATGTTTTAACAGTGGACCGATAAAAGCATCTCCACATAAACGTGTGAGTCAGTGTCGCCGAGTCTCCTCCGTCCGCCTGGGATAATCTCTTACAGCTGATGGAAATCGGATATCGGTGAGTGGGAGAGGAGGTTTCAATCCCAGACAGGGTGAGGGGGCGGAGGTGAGGGGGTGGGGGCGTCTCGTCTACTGCCTTTCATAAAACGAAGGGGGGGAAAAAAACAGGCAAAAAGAGAAAGGCAGGTGGCTGTAAAGCCGTGAAGTAAAACTAAAGGAGGCCTGAAACATGTTCTGACAGGCGGGAGGGGGAGAGGGGTGTTGGTGGTGTTGGATTAGATGACTTTTATTTTTCCGGAAATTGAAAATAAAAGCAGCAGTGAAAAATATAAATTATATAAGAAATGTACATTCAGGATATTCCTATTTATTCTCTCCACATTCACTGGATATGAGCAGTCGCGCGCTCTGATTGGCTACTCTACTACTAGGATATCAGCTCATATACCGTGAGTAGAGAAAAACAAAATGGCGGA
>JAOBAM010000013.1:45825329-45836294 GCA_025212355.1 Notarius kessleri
GTGAGCAGAAAAGCATCTCAGCATGCAACAGCAGACAGAAGAACACATTGGGTTCCACTCCTGCAGCCAAGAACAGGAATCTTAGAATCAACAACAAGTTCTTATTAAAGTGGCCGGTGAGTGTTTATTAGTTTTATAGTAATAGTGCAAGGTTAGCAGTCCCCTGAGGTGAGTGAGGAGGGGGGAAAAACTTTTATTTTTGCTCAGAATATTATTTTATGATCACCTCAGTTAACCATACAGTGCTGAACTGGTGTCTCTGAAGTGCTGTTTTTAAAGCAGTACAAATATTATGTACGGTAAGGTATAAATGCTTGCTTATAAAGGATACTTCACCGTGTTCACTGTACTTATAAGAAGATCCAGAAGACACAAATTTTCATTTTTCATTGTGAACGATATGGCAGAACCCCAGAAACCTGCATTAGCACTTGATGCTAAGTGGAATTAGAGTGTAATTTTAGCCACACAGAGTTTTTCTTAGCAATTTGTCAAAAGATCTGAGAGAAATGTTGACATTCCTGACACTTTTGTACAGTTTCCTCTGTCATTTTGCCTTTTTATTGCCTTGATGTCTGAAGATTAATTCTTTAGTTTTGTCCTGGAGCTATGATGCTAATCCAGCTAACAAGCAAGATACTGTATGCTTGTAGCATCCAGTTTAGCGTTAAGCAAGTGTGATGATTTAGAGAAGATCCACAAGACAAAATTTTGTATTTTGAAGCAAATCAAAACGACTAATGATATTGAATCCATGACAGATGGGTTAGCATTTAATGCTAAGTGTAAATACAGTGTAATTTTAGCCATACAGAGACTTTTTTTTTTTTAGCAATTTGTCAACAGATCTGAGAGAAATGTTGACATTCCTGACACTTTTGTACAGTTTCCTCTGTCATTTTGCCTTTATATTGCCTTGGCTCCTGAAGATTAGTTCTTCAGTTTTGCCCTGGAGCTATGATGCTAATGCAGCTAACAAGCAAGGTACTGTATGCTTGTAGCATCCAATTTAGCATTAAGCAAGTGTGTGATGATTTGGAAAAGATCCAGAAGACAACATTTTGTATTTTGAAGCAAGTCAAAATGACTAATAATATAGAATCCATGACAGGTGGGTTAGCATTTAATGCTAAGTGTAAATACAGCGTAATTTTAGCCATACAGAGACTTTTTTTTTAGCAATTTTTCAACAGATCTGAGAGAAATGTTGACGTTCCTGATACATTTGTCTTCTTTTCATTATCGTTCCAGCTTTAGAATGTCTGTTTAAAAAGATTTAACAGCTATGTGCTAGCTTGCTAAATTAAGTGTTTAGCTACCTTACGCTGTGTCTCTGTCTCAGCGGCATAGCAACAGTAACTCAGAGCAACTCACTCACTCACGCACACAAGCATGCAAAGACACCGCGTGAATTCTTAATGAATATATTTGCACATGTACAAATACCTTTGTTTTTTTGTTTTTGTTTTTTGCAAACATACATACATGTCCTCAGTCTTAGGGTTGCAGCGAATCAACAACGGTCATTTACACAGCGGAACACATACTCACGTACGCACACACGACACACGAAACCCGATACATGCTCTAGAGTCCCTCTGAGCGGATCACAAACACACCGAGATGACCTGAGGTACCGTTCAGGACCGCTTTATTTTTATTTTCACATCCTCCGTTTTATATATAGTCAGTGGCTTTATGACGTTTTATTTCACAGGTGGCGTGTTTGATCCGAGTCGCCGTCGCCATCGTCCTCGGCTCGGCGTCGTCGTTTCATTTTGAAATCATAACACAAGTTTGTCCTCAAAATTTTACACATTACAAGTAGCATAATTTCATATGACCATGTTTTTCATACTTTTTTTTTTTCCTTTTTAGATATTTACGCTTCGAACTAGATAAAATCAAACTTACAGTCAGAATTAGGTAATAAATGAACATGTACATACAGTTGTTCGATACATACATAAAGAAAATAAATATAGTTATCATACAAAATAAAAAAAAATAAAAATAAAAATGAAAATACACACATTTTACAAATTGTTCCCCAGGCTCTCAATGTCGTCATATGTTAATGTACACTTATTTGAGTTTTTGAATTCACATTGTCACGTTGTCTTATTCCCCAAAGGTTTGAGTCGTTGTTCGATGTTCGACATGCATCGCAACACAGAAGAAACGATTCACTCTCAGTTCTCATATAGATTCCTTCTTTTTTTTTTTCCTCAGTGCGTCGTTCTTCATCCTCTGTTATGGCTTGTGTCATCGCGTTTAAGAGGATGCTGTGGATTTTCTCACCTCTCTAAAACATCCCCATTTTCTCTTTCTATCTTTCCCTCTCTCTTTCTCTTTCCTTCCATCTATCTGCATCGGTCTCGCCCTAAAGTCTAAAGTTTTGCTCAAAACCTACATAATTGGGTTACGGATCTACATCCTTGCTTCTTTTTTACACACCTTTTTTTAAAAAAGCCTCGCCTTAAGGGAAATCCTGTCATGATTTTCACCATGAAGTTCCTCGCACGGTGGGAGTGGAGATACCGCCTTCTGTCACGGATGACCTCGGATTCACTCTCTCTGATTCTGTCTGTGCTATCTTCCATCCTGTCTGGGTGGAAAACCATAACGAAAAGTTGAAGAAAAAAAAAAGACAGCCCCTTTTTTCTGAGATGGTACAATCCAATAAAATGGGCGCCAGTGCACAGGGTCGGTCCAAATTAAAGGAAAAGGGGGAGAAAGCGGCAGTTTTGATTAAACCGACGACTGAGAGACATCATGGCACAGACAAAAAAAAAAGGGACAAGAGAACGACAGAGCGAAAGATAGAGAGTCCTCCAGTCCCATACCAGTCTGAGTGTCCTCGTTGTCCTTTCTATGTCATACATTCGTCATGTCTTTAGTCCTTAAGGTTTTTTTTTGTTTGTTTGTTTTTCTTTTTCTTCTTCCGATTGCCACAGCTCCGTCTTCTGTTATTGCAGAATGGTTCAGACCAGTGGGGTTTTTTTTCATGTTTTCAAAATGTATGTAATCATTGCTTTTTTTTTCTCTTTCCTTACATTTCCCAGTCATGTGCTCACAGCGCCCCCTGTGGAGAGACACAGAATGTCAACGTCAGCGCTTGCGTGACTTGGATTCAATTCACGAGCACGTCAACAGTGATTTGCCTAAAACCAAATATTCTTACAAGCCACTAAATATTTGAGTATAATTTATCACAACAACAACAACAACAAGAAAGAGAACACGACGAGGCAGCTCCTGAACATGACACCCTTTAGACGTGTAGAAACTGTAGCCCTGGTCATTACGTTATTAAAACCTCGTAAACAAAAGCCAAACAAACACTCAAAGCATTCCTGTTGTGCTTGTAAATGTAGAGCTCACATCTATGTGTGTGTGCGCGCACGTGTTTATATATATGTGTGCTTGGTTTGACTGCACACCTTTTGAGGTCTTCAGCAAGAGTATGTTCTCACTGATGCTGACTCGCCCCTTGGAGACACTGTAGAGAGAGAAAAAGAGGTAAACCCCATGTTTATAAGGATGCATCTCAAATAACCTACTATGCTGAGAGTGTATGCTAGCTCAGAATGTAGAAAATACCTTGAAGTAGGTTTGTACATGAGAAAGACCCTGGTGCGACATCATTCACACAGGTCACAAGGACCACATTCACTTCACAGTGCTGAGTTTGAGCACTATCTGGCTTCTGTAGATAACGTTAAATAAACTTCTCCTTACATATCAACAATTACACACATTTTTAAAATCCATTTATGTGACGAGTCTGATGTACAAGTCCCAATGAATGAGCTGTTACTATAGAAACCATCATGTATCAGAACATTAATAGCGGAGCCCCATACTTATAGAAATGCATCGACCTGATTTTTCATGGCTTTGACCATACGATGAACTTGTACCGCCACAGCGAACTCAACTGCAGGTGCAAGGCAACGTATCTCAAACTCTTGACCACCGGAAAACGAAATTTGTATCTTTATTTACATAAAATAGATGGGTTTTTATCCAGCGCTGACGTTTAAAAAATAACATAGGATTATTTACCAAGACATTTTACAGAAAATATTCATGACAGTTTCATATAAAATGGCGGAAGACTGATGTAAGTGCAGGAAGAGTTTTATTCAGGGCTTTCTTCAGGAAAAAATATCAGAGCGGTGGTACTGATGCAGAGCTCAGCCTGTAAGGGCTGGCCCAGCCTGGAGGGCCCCGAAGGCTGCTGGGGGGGTCCAGGTGCATGCTCCCCCAGAACATTTTGAAATTAGAGACTTCAAATGGTGCATTCTGGTGGCACCGAGAGCTGTGAATTAGGCACGATTCAACATTATTAAATTTGCTGGAGGTTTTTATGCTACCTTGTCAAATATGCAAGGGGCAAAATTTAAAGGGCAAAATTAGATTTGAAACAAAAACACTTCATAGCACGCCCCTTCATTTTCCAATTCCAGGATGCCAGGAACAGAATCGAGGTCAAATCACGCAACAGCACCATCTAGTGACCAGCACCTAGAACGTGGTTTTATGTATGATTGCGAATGGCAGTCAGTGCACGCAGCGAAACCCTTTATTTTCACTTCTGGGTCGAGTCCCAGGAGAGTCTAGACCTATATATTACAATATCTTCCTATTTCTATAGTTATTACTCATTTTCAGAGGGGAACAGGAGAGATTTAGGTGCGAAAAGTACTCTGCATTGTTCAATTTATGGTATTGTTTTTGGCTTTTTTTGGTGTGCAAGTGACGGTGCAGTGCTAACGTCACACAGTGCGGTGCAGCGTCATGTATCTGTGCTTTGGGGAAGGACCTGTTATTTAAAGCACACCAAGATGGAGACAAAGGCAGAGTTGATAAACAGGCAGTGAGGCACAGAGGGAATACAGTACTCACCATCCAAAAACAAACGGTCAAAATTAGAAAAGTGATACAAAATACAAGGCTTTCGCAAAATGTCTGTGTTACTGAGAGTACTTATATGTACAGTATGCACTGCGATTGCACTCTAATCAGGAACAGGTGCATGGGAATTAGTCCTAATGGTACTGCTCGAGCGTGGACGTGAGAGATGTAACCAGACAACTGTGTGACGTATGGAGTGCGATATTGGATGGTGACTCTACAGTCGTGCTGTAAAGTGAAAGCGCTGGTTTACTGCTGTCCCCCAGGCACCCAGCAGAGTCCCACCATAATAAATGTAGTGTTGTTGTTTCTGGTGCATGGCATGCAGCGTCAAAGAAAGGGATAAATCTGTATCATAACTGCAATGCATCTCTCATTATTGGTCTCACAATAATGTCACAAGATAATGCAGTGAGGTGAAAAACACGACACAACTCGATTGTTCATTCATGTTGCTGTAATATTATTATTCTATTCAGGGTGATTTTGTGCCCTTGTAAATATTTTGCTCATAAACTCATCAGGAGAATCCAGACCTCAACGGCAATGTGGTAGAATGTGGTTTATTTAATACATTCAAAATGTTATATATACAGTAGACCTAGCTGATGTCTCGTTATTTGCTGAGCGATATTAGTTATGTAGTTATTTACGCATGTTTAGCGAAACTCCAGCGACTTCTCCAATGATCTTTAATTCCTTAAATAATCCAGTCACTCACCTCATGCGGTTTATGCTAGCGATAGCAAAATCACAGACAGATAGCAAAATCACTGAGGGTGCTTTATAATGTATTTCAGATCATAACGCTGCTCGTGGGACACAGCGTAAGAAATTCGTTGTGGCCTGCGACATCTTGATAAATCACATTTCGAAAGCAGGAATTAAATATGAATCCAACGTCATGACGCTAATAATTATCTGCATATTGACAGCAATTTCATGCAAGCTGTTCCAATATCAGACTTAGAATATAATCACATCTAACAAAGACATCTTAATAGTCATAATTTTCAAGTCTAGTTCATCTTGTTTCGCTCTGAAGACGGATGTATAATCGAGCGTCGTACCTTCACTCTGAACCTTGCGCAGGGTCACGGATGGAGTGGAGATGGCCGAGGCGCGGAAGTTAGCAGGCAACGTCTCTGAAGAGTCTGACGTCACCCCTCTCAGGTCCTTCTCACGGAACATCTTCCTCCAGGACGGGGAGCGAGTGAACGTCTTGGTGCCATCCTGAGAGAGAACCACAAAAACATCAACACTTTGCATCGGTCTCTACGCTGTGTCTAGAATCTACCTCTGAATGAAGGTGGAATCAGCTCTTAAATTTAAGCAGTCTGTTTCAAATACAAGGGAAACATCCACAGACAAACTCCAGATCCATGAACCTCTGAGGTTAACCATGTCTCTTTTTTAAGGAATTCAGGGCAACTTGCTTAAATCTACACCATTTCCACGTGAACAATCCATTGTTGTGCTTTTTGTAGCTTCAGAAGTCACAAAGTTTATAAGTTGGGATGCAGTGTTGGGGTTTAATTCCAATATGGTGGAACTGATGGAAGTTCAACTAGCAGTGAGGGTGTAACTTTGGGTTGAACATTGGCAGGTTGAGGTCTCCACCCATTTAGAGGGTCCAGGGGGGTCCGGGGGCATGCCCCCCCCCCCAGATATTTTCCAAAAAAGCTGTTTCCCATGAATTTTATGTAGAAGAGCTATACCAAAACAACATGATATATGATATCCATTTCCCAATTGGTGCAGTTGAATATCATATCATAAAATTATTCACTTTGTGACAAAATCACCAAATTTGTAATGCATCAATTTGTTGTTCCAGTATTGGAAAATGGAAATGGATCACTTCCTGAATATAGAGGAAGTATAGAGGACGTAGCCGTGTCCTAGGTATTCCACAATTTAACAGTACTTAATCCTTATTATTCTGGTCTAATTATCAGAGCATTAATTGCTGCCAAGACCTTTTATTATTATTTGTTAGCAATAACTAATCACTTGATATACCTTAGAAATAAATAAAAGTAATAACAACTAGCTAACAGCTACGATAAAAGTGGTCCGATTCTATGATGGCTAGTCTAACTAGCTAACAGTTCACTTAACATTTTAATCAAGTTAAAATGGATCTTTTTACTGCTCGAACCAGATACTGCTTGTGGGAGAGGAGGGTGGGTTGGGGGCAACCAAGTCTTAAACAGGGATGGGTGTGCATGTGTGTGTGAAAAAATGTCATTCTTTGCTTCATGTTTTATAATAGTTAAAATTTTTGCTCATCATGATGATTTTTTTTTTTTCGGGAGGGGGTATTGGCTGGTTGTACTGACCCTGTAATTTACGCCCATGGCTAGCAGTCAATGCTAAGTGTTATTCGCCAGTAGCATCCACATTCCCCAGTATTCTTCAGTTGTAACTGGTTGAACAGTGAGCGAATTGCACACAAACTCACACTGTTACTGTAAGCGGTGCTTTTTCCAGATATTTTAACAACTTTCAGAAAATTTGTTTAAACACTTTTTCTCCTAAAAAGAGATTTGTGGTTCAGTTGCTCCGTGTTTTACTCTCAGTTACACATAAAGCATAATATCCATCCATCCATCCATCCGGGTCACAGGGAAGCTGGAGCCAATCCCAGCTGACTCCAGATGAGAGGTGGGGTTTACCCTGAGGCAGCAGGTCGCCAATGTATCACATGGCTACATAGAGACGAACAACCATCAAAGCCACACTTATAGATAATTTAGAGTAACGAGTTGACCCAATCCACATGTCTTTGCACCCAGAGGAAACGCACACAGGCATGAGGAGAACATACAAACTCCGCACAGAAAGACCCCAGCCAGCTGCAAGGTTTGAACCCAGAACCCTGTTGTGAAGTGACCATGATAACCACTACACCACCGTGACGCCCTAAAGCATAATATATTGGCTGATATTACTCATGTTCTCTAGATCACCATTTGCTAACTTTTGTCTGTCGTGTTGTGTAACAATCACCTCATCTGGCCTCCTCTCGGTTCCCATGGCGATCAGGGAGTTGTACTCCTTCTCCAGGAGCTGGCGTGCCTGAGAAAGTAGAGAATAATATTTCATAAACAGTTTACATCAAAACACAACACAGTCCAAATACCTACATCTGCTTCCGATATCCGTTAATCAATAAACATTCACTCAAAAAAAAAAAAAAGCCCCAAAGATATTTGACTCATTTTCAGGAATTTTTTTCTCCGTTCATTTGTCTGGATAATTTTTTAAAGGTCATTTACTGTATTAGGAAAAAATAAAACAAAATGTAGTGTGCATTACAGAGGCTGCATTACTGTGGCAAATAAAAACAACAGGTTACGAAGCATAACATGTGGAGTCTATATCCTGTAACTTGGACATCTGAATCCTGATACTTTTTCCAAAACATTTTTAATACACTCCATCCTACCAAAGTAAAACCAGACCTGAAATTTCTTCTTAATGTTGTCCTAAGGATACGCAAATGTTTGCAGTCCATTGTATGCACCTATTTTCTTTTAGCTGACCAATCAAAACAATCAATTATTCACTTAGGATATACAAGTACGTTTTCAGTCATCCTGGAATTGATTAACGATTAAAGACTGAAACACTGAACAGGTCAACGCAATAGGGCAACATGCCAATGACAGGACAAGGGGCGGAGACAGGAAGGACACAGAAAAAAAAAAGACACATGGCATATTACATGAAAGCAGTGTGATGAAATTCATGACACACTGGTACTACCATGAGACCACTCGATCGCTCTCCCACCTGTGTGTTCTGGTTGGGTATCTGCAGGAGCAGGGCCAGGTCCGTGTAGTCGAAGGTGTCGTCCAGGGCGAGTAGGGCTCCATGCACTCCGCTCTCAGCCAGGTTATCTGCAAATTCCTTCAGACCGATGGACTGCACCCAGCACATCACACGCTCGTTTGACCACACCATCACATCTGTGCATGAGAAAAGACAATCTTTTTACAACCCCAATTCCAAAAAAGTTGGGACACTGTGTAAACTGTAAATAAAAACAGAATGCGATAATTTGTAAATCATGGAAACCCTATATTTCATTGAAAACAGTACAAAGACAACATATCAAATGTTGAAACTGAGAAATTTTATTGCTTTTTGAAAAATATATGCTCATTTTGAATTTGATGTCAGCAACACGTTTCAAAAAAGTTGGGACGGGGTGTGTTTACCACTGTGTTACATCACCTCTACTTTTAAAAACACTCTGTAAATGTTTGGGAACTGAGGAAACCGATTGCTGTAGTTTTGAAAGAGAAATATTGTCCCATTCTTGCCTGATATACAATTTCAGCTGCTCAATATTTCAGGGTCTCCTTTGTCATATTTTGCAATTCATAATGCATCAAATGTTTTAAATGGGAGACGGGTCTGGACTGCAGCAGGCCAGTTTAACACCTGGACTCTTTTACTACAGAGCCATGCAGTTTTAATATGTGCAGAAAGCAGTTTGGCGCTGTCTTGCTGAAAGAAGGAAGGCCTTTCTTGAAAAAGATTTTGTCTGGATGGCAGCATATTGCTCTGAAACGTGTTTATATAATTCAGCATTAATGATGCCTTCCCAGATGTACAAGCTACCCATGTCATGTGCTCTAATGCACCCTCATACCATCACAGATGATGGCTTTTGAACTGATAACAGATTGGATGGTCCCTCTCGTCTTTAGCCTGGAGGATGTGGTGTCCAAGATTTCCAAAAATAATTTCAAATTTCAATTGGTCAAACCACAGGACAGTTTTCCACTTCACCTCAGTCCATTGTAAATGAACTCAGGCCCAAAGAGGGCGGCAGTGTTTATTGGATATTGTTTATATATGGTTTGAACTTGCATTTGTGGATACACTGATGAACTGTGTTCACAGACAGTGGTTTTTGGAAGTGTTCCTGAGCCCATGCAGCAATTTCCATGACAGAATCATATCTGGTTTTTTATGCACAGTCACCTGAGGGCCCAAAGATCACAGGCATTCAATGTTGGTTTTCACCCTTGTCCCTTGTGTACAGAGATTTCTGCAGATTCTCGAACTCTTTTAATGATATTATGTACCATAGTGGATGTGATCCCCAAATTCTTTGCAATTTTACAACCCCAAATCAGAAAACGTTGGGATGGGATGGAATATGCAAATACAAAAAAGAAAACAGTGATTTCTAAATTTACTTGACTTGTATTTCACTGCAGACAGTATGAACCTAAGATATTTCATGTTTTGTCTGATCATCTTCATTTCATTTATTAATATCCATCCATTCCTGCATTTCAGGCTTGCAACACACTTAAAAAAAAGTTGGGGTGGAGGCAATTTCAGTCTAGTAATGAGGTAAAACAATGAAATAATGTTGTGATTTAAAACAGGTGATGTCAAGAGGTGTCTGTAATCATGATTTGGTACAAAATCAGTATCCAGGAAAGGCCTAGTTTTTGAAGAGCAAAGATGGGCTGAAGAGCTCCAGTTTGTCAACAAATGTGTGAGAAAATTCTTGAAATGTTTAAAAACAATCTTCCTCAAAGAAAGATATGAAGGCATTTGGATATTTCACTCTCTACTGTGCATAAAATCATTAAACGATTCAAGGAATATGGAAGAATTTCAGTGCATAAAAGGCAAGGGCACAAGCCTAAGCTGAACACCCATGATTTCCGATCCCTCAGATGGCACTGCATCAAGAGCCGTCATTCATCTATAGGTGATATAACCACATGGGCTTGGGATTACTTTGGCAATCCTTTATCAAGCTCAACAGAGTTACATCCACAAATGCCAGTTAAAACCTTACTGTGCAAAAAGGAAGCCTTATGTTAACTGTGTTCAGACATGCCATAGACTTCTCTGGGCTCATTGGCATCTGGGCTGGACCATCATACAGTGAAAACTGTCAGAAATGGCGAGCTGAGGTGAAGTGAGGACCCAGGAGCAGACTCAAGACAGGCAGTGTACAGAGAAAAGCTTCTTTAATGAAGTAGAGGGCAGAGGTACAGTAGGGCTCAG
>JAOBAM010000013.1:46127805-46139737 GCA_025212355.1 Notarius kessleri
CTAACCTGCATGTCTTTGGACTGTGGGGGAAACCGGAGCACCCGGAGGAAACCCACGCGGACACGGGGAGAATATTATTATTATTATTATTATTATTAGAAGTAGTAGTAGTAGTAGCAGCTAGCATGGTTACCAGTATTATACCAGTGATGTCCAGAAGCACCAGCAACCGGCAGTTTTCTCCACCTACACAGTCTGCACCGGCTACTCGATCCCAGAAAAAAAACAAACTTGCCTTTCAATGTTCAAGCGATTTATATTGTCTCCACTGACCATAATTTGGTACAAATCCAATTATTCCACCATGAAATTGTCTTCGATTCAGGTTTAGCATGACCGGACGTGACACCATATTTGTTGATCGATTCTCATGCTCTGATTGGCTCAGCCAGACCACGTGACCACACTGTAGTGTATGTAGTTATGTTACAGAGCCAGGCAGTGTACTACAGAGGGGAACTGAGAAAGCCAAGCACACATAAATTTCCTACAGATTTTGCAAGTATTTTACCGGGAAATGGTTAGTAATTTATTAGCTGAGAATGCACCAGAAGCCACCAGAAGGCATGTCCATTTCAAAACTTTCTGGGGGGGTATGCCCCCAGACCATCCTAGCATTAGTGCCTTAGCGTTAGCGACCTACTACTGTTTTTTAGCCAACTACTTCAGCTTTTCTGGAGAACCCTGTTATATGATGCAAAACTAAATGACTTATCAAATCTGGCTATGATTGGCTGGTTTCAATCATTTCGGAATGCCCACTACAACACATCTCATTAATTTGTTCCTTCATCATTGTCCAACAGGACCATCAATGAATGTAATGTCCTGCAGTTACAAGTAAGTTTAGTGAGCTAACACTGAACTGAACTGTTCCCCGTCCCCACTGAGCACCACAAACATCTAAACAACACAACCTTCACAATATCCAGTATTTCTCCACGTTATTATTAGTTACTGTTAGCTAATGGTACTGAATTCTTAATGTTACCATGCTTCATAAGACATAACACATACTTGCCAACTCTCTTCCCAATTCACGCGATCGTCTCCGGATTCTGACAGGTGAAAACCATCGAATGATTTTGGTTCTAAAAACTACCGCATTACAAAATAATCAGTGAATACTGTTGGATTCGCGCTTCTGATCTCACTTCAGATGTTTTCAGCACATGGAGATACAAGGATACAGCGTCGGATAGTCATATGAAGTGAAGCTGAGAGCCAATGGAATGGCACAATAATGATAATGATGTTGAATCTAAATTGTATCGCTCTATTCTATTGTATTGTGCCATTCCATTGGTTCTTGTTATGGCTCTAGCCAATCAGCAGTGAGGTCCAAAACATGCTCTGGTGATCGCAAACAATGAAAACTTCAAAGAAAAAAAGATTTGCTATGACAAGAAGCTCAAGGTGGCTTGGTCTTTGGCTCATCCAACATCAAAGCATCAAGGCGAGGTGAGAAGCATGGATTCTGTGACGTACATAGGTCCAATTTCTCAATCAATTTTCTTCAAACATGGCCCTCAGAATGCAGAAGAATGCACCATTTGGCAGGTATGTATAGCCTGTTATTGTACTGAGGTAGAAGATAAATAAATGTTACTTAGCTTTTATACCTGATGGAGATCCAACTCCAACCATACACAGATACGGGACACTGTTATGTCACTTTCTATGGGTGTGGATTAGTATTTTGCCCCACCCTAGATTGCTATCCTGACAGAATCATCAGCTGTAGCCTGGCCAGCCCATTGTAAAATAATTTAAAACACTTATCTCATCAAAATGTTCATCAGAGAGCTTCCTTCACCTAGAGCCCAGCTCAGGAGCTTAATTCTGACATCACACTTCCACCGTTCATTAATCTTCAGCCAAAGCTCAAGCGACTGAGAACAACGAGCCCTCAGAGAAACTGCTAGAACGACACTTTTCTCTCTTTCCCCACTTTCGTCCCTGAAAGCAAGAGCTGCCCTAGATTTTCCCATCACTGCCTGAGGACAACTCAGGGCCAATCAGAGGACAGGAAGGAGGACACATCGCGGCCCGACCGGACATCTTGTTCAAAATGAAAACCCTGCTCCCTATTCCCTACGTTTATGAACAACAAAGTAACACATCAATGTAGGGTTTGTTCACCACTGTTACACAGACATCACACATGTCTCAGTTTACTGTGGACGTGCCCCAAATCACACCATCATCATCACTTTTACTATACAGGCAACAAAAAACTTCATCCAACTCCTTCTCAATGTCTATCATTATTCCATTGGGGGGGTGTCCCAATCCATGCTCTGTCCACTATATAGGCAGCATAAATACAATCACCTTTCAAGCTCGTGTTATCAGTCTGCTGGATGTGTCCCAAATCACAGCATGATCTGTCCACTGTGGATATGTCCCTCATCACACTAAAATCAGTTCACTGTGGCTGTGTCCCAAATCACATTATATTCACTATATAGGTAATATAGCAAACGTTGCAATCCAATATCCCATCATTTATGGAAGTGTCCCAAATTACACTAGTATCAGTCCTCTATGGACATGTCCCAAACCACATATTAGAGTCATTAATTAGGCAATCTTAACAACATTGCAATCCACCACTCAACCATCTCTATGGATGTGTCCCAAATCACACCATCTCCAACATCAGTCCAGTATGGATGCGTCCCAAATCATATCAACATTAATCCCCTGTGGACACATCCCAAATCTCATCAACATCACTCCGGATGTGTCCTGAACCACAACTCTCACAGTGTCACCATCATCAATCCACTGTGGCAGTGTCTCAAATCGCATCCTATTCACAATGTAGGCAACTTACCAAACATCACAAATCATCAGTCCTTTATGGCTGTGTCCATGTCAGCACCTTATTTACTATGTAGGTCACAAAAAGGCCATCACAGTTCAGGAGCCGATCATCATTCCACTGTGGATGTGTCCCAAACCACATAGTATTCACTAAAGAGACAATATTACCAACATTGCAATCCAAAGCACTAACATCAGTCCACTGTGGACACGTCCCAAATCTCATTAAAATCACTCCAGTGTGGACATGTCCCAAATCACATCAACAGCACTCCAATGAGAATGTGTCCCAAATCACATCTACAGTCCACTGTGGACATGTCCCAAATCACATCATCAGTCTACTGTGGATGTGTCCCAAATCACATCAACAGTCCACTGTGGACATGTCCCAAACCACATACTATTCACTAAAGAGACAACCTTACCAATATTACAATCCAAAAGACTAATGTCAGTCCACTATGGACGCGTCCCAAATCTCATTAAAATCACTCCACTGTGGACATGTCCCAAATCATATCAACGTCACTCCAATAAGGATGTGGACCAAATCACATCAACAGTCCACTGTGAACATGTCCCAAATCACATCATCATCCCTCCACTGTGGGCATGTCCCAAATCACATCAACATTAGTTAGTCCCCCATGGGCGTGTCCCAAATCTCACCAACATCACTCCAGTGCAGACGTGTCCCAAATCACAGCTCTCACAGTGTCACCATCATCAAGCCACTGTGGCAGTGTCCCAAACCACATCCTACTCTATTCACTATGTAGGTAACTTCCCCACCATAGAAAATCATCAGTCCTTTGTGGCTGTGTCCGTGTAGACACCTTATTTACTATGTAGGTCACATAAAAGCCATCACAATCCAGGATCTGACCATCACTCCACTGTGGCTGTGTCCCAAACCACATAGAATTCACTAAATAGGTCACATGAACACCATCTCGCATGCTACACCATTACCTTACGCATTATATAATTCAAACCACAGTGCATTATGGGTATTATTGGAGGCATCATTTGGACACTACACACAAACACACACACACACACACACATATTGCAGTGCATTATGGGATTGCTATCAGATTACAAGATGTCTCCTAAAACAGAGCACTATATAGTGAAGAGGGTGTGATTTGGAACACGCCCTGAAAGAAATAATCGTCCGCAATACTGCAGAATCTTGTGAGTTGAAAATGGACGGTTGTCTCCTCCTCACTGCACTCTCTCTCTCTCTCTGGCTTCTTCCTGACACGCAGAAAAACACACTCAGGCACGCAGACTGAAGTGGAAACACTTTACACACACACACACACACTCTCTCTCTCTCTCTCTCTCTCTGTTTGACAGGTGAATGCAGCAAAGACAAGGAAAGCAAAAACACATTCTGATATACTTCACACATGGACACCAGGATCGCACAATTCTGTTTCATGTTTGTGGAAGGAGTCTCCAGTGTCAGCGCTTTGAACAGTCAGAGTTAAGCAGCAACTTCAACATCCAGCTTCAAGCTTCCTGAAAACTAAAACTGATAACACAAGATAACAAAACAGAAGCCAAATTCTTTAGGGCATTAAACATCACAGTCCTCTATTACATGTGCGCACACACACACGCACACACACACACACGCACACACAGGAGAATGGAGGTTAGCTGGACTTGCAGCAGCAGGACTGTATTTTGTGCAGTTCTTTGCATAAACCCTCATCAGCCTTGGGCAGACTGAGGCTCTGCTCACTGAATATGTGTGTGTGTGTGTGTGTGTGTTTATAGGAGAGCTGAGGACCGCTGGCGCTCTGTGATGTGTTTTCCTCGCCGTGACTCAGACACTGCAGTGCTATGAGGCAGAGAGACGGAGACATGCTCCTTGTTTACGAAGGCATTACAAAGCTTCATATAGAACGATCTATACACACACACACACACACAAGTATCCACAATTTATCACATCTAACAAAATGAATACTACACTATTTAGAGGCCACGTCTTCTTGAACAACACTGACATATACAGGCCACACCTCCTTCAGTGAGACACACAGAGAGCCACGCCTCCTTCAATAGCACTGATATATACAGGCCACACCTCCTTCAATACCATTGATATATACAGGCCACACCTCCTTCAATAGCACTGACAGGCTCAGAAACCACACCTCTTCAATTTGGACACATACGGAAGTCATACCTCCTTCACTTAGACACACACACACAGAAGCCACGCCTCCTCAACTAGGTCTTACACAAAAACCACACCTCCTTCACTATGAAACACACAGAGGCCACACCTCCTTCTATAGTGTTATGGGATTGCTTTCAGTTTTGCTACACAGGCCACACCTCCTTCACTGGGATACAGACAGAGGCCACACCTCCTTCTATAGCATTGATTGCTACAGAGGCCACACCTCCTTCACTGAGACATACAGAAGCCACACCTCCTTCAACAGCACTGATATATACAGGCCACACCTCCTTCAGTAGGACTGACAGACTCAGATACAACACCTCCTTATCTTGGACACACACACAGGCTATACCTCCTTCTATAGCACTGATTGTTACAGAGGCCACACCTCCTTCACTGGGACATACAGAAGCCACACCTCCTTCAACAGCACTAACAGGCACACCTTCTTATTTCAACAAGCATGCACAAAGGCCACACCTCCTTCACTGCACCTGACAGACACTCAGGCCCAACCTTCTCTCTTTCAGCAAGGATTCAGAGGCCACGCCTCTTACAGTGGGACACACACACAGGCCACACCCCCTTTACCAAGTGCGAGAAAGACATAGAGTAGATGGCAAAGTAAACATGATTAATAAATAAATATTCAAATAAAAAAAATTAGAAAAAGGAAAAACACTGTGCATGTACTGTTGAATATTACTGACACAACGAAACCGCTGAACTGAATCGGATCATAAATATTTAAATTTAGCCCAGTGCACCAAGACAAATCAGAAAATCTTTACACACGCGTAAATCACAGTGCACGAGCAGCACATGGGCTGAGTGCAGAAATAATCCTCCATCACAGCCGTGCGTGTGGAAGATCAGCGCTGTGTTAGTTACGGCGCTATGAGATTCATGAATGTCAATGAACTGGTGTGTGTCATGCATAAAAAACACCTGTGTGTGTGTGTGTGTGTGTGTGTGTGTGTGTGTTACACCTTCAAGAAACATTTTCTGTCCTCACATTTACATCAGAGACCTGAACACAGCGCTGGTGACTGTCGCAGCGGCAACAGTTGCCAGGGAAACCTCGCTGTGGGAATGAAAGGAGATGCTGGGGCCAGAGCAAGTGTGTGTGTGTATGTGTGTGTGTGTGTGTTTCAGGTTGAAGGATCTTCAAATACACCAGCAAATGGACCAGCAAAGATGGCACGACAGCATTGATGCGGTTCAGCTCAATTATATCGAAGGCGCGTTGCCATGGCAACGGGATGCTGACACGGCGCAGTGGCGCTTCTCAGCACTGCTAATAGGTGTCATTCTGAGAACAGGACTCTTTCTGTATCTGTCTCGTATCACCGTCTGTCCGCAGAAGAACAATGCGACCATCTTGTCCTTCTGAACAGCCCAAAATAAACAACAACAACAACAATTATAATAATTGAAATAAATAAATAAAATTAAACACCACCAGGTTTGATTCTGTTTCCCATGTTTCATGTGCCATATTTCTTTTTAATTCCGCTAGACAGAATATTTCTCAGAATAACGAGTTTGCTAATCATAATAACAATAACAATATTACAATTAAGATAACACTCGATCTTTAAAAAAAAAGGAAAAAAATGAAACTAGATTAAAAACAAATAATGAAAGACACTTATCATAATAGGTCTGTTTTCTTTTAAAAGAGCTCTATATTTCTATATTTTCTCAGATATTTGTCCTTGTCCCATTTAAAAAAAATCTTTCCAGACTCTATTTCAATCTCTTACCTTTGTTTTCCTTGTAAGAGTCATTAGGCGTTAAAAGTCTTTGTCCAAGAACGCGTCCGAGTCCAAGGGCGAGGTGATAATCCACTGTAATCGCACCGTTAATGATAACGCCAGAGCCTGGCTTTCTGTTCAGTCACACAAGGGGAAAAATATATTCAGGCTCCAGGTTGAGGTTGTAGAAAACAGAGTCGAAAAGAGGCCCCAGTCAGCGGCCCTTCGCAGTTTTTTCTGTTTTGATGTTTGCTGAAGTTGGTGTCGGGTTTTTTTTGTTTGTTTATTTGTTTTGTTTTTATTCCTATGGGAATAAAAATTTAATCTGCTGTGGTGACAATCACGCCTAGCACAATGAAATACAAACATCACCTCTGGATACAAAAGGAACGGAAATTAAAATAAAAAATAATTTAAAAAAAAGCTGACATATAGGCAATTTTATAATTATAATCATAATAATACGTGTAACAGCCATAAAATTGTATTCACGTCTTTAATCTTTAATATCGAGGGACAAATCATGATAAAAGTTTACCTCTCTCTCTCTCTCTCTCTCTCTCTCTCTCCGTGTGTGTGTGTATGTATAGCAGCATTTAGATAAAAATTCACATTTTGCTTTTTAGTTACGTACATTACCTATTACTGTGTTATCGTTGTGGTTAGCATAGTTTGTTGGTGTTGGTGATTTTATATTTCCCCGCCCCTCAATTCCATTGAATTCAACATCATGACGCTAAAATGTTCAAACTGCGACAAGAATCTGGGATAAACTTCACTGGAAGGATGAACAAAACATGACACATCACCAAGAACCCTGTTAGTAAAATGCAACAAGAAAAGGGAAAAGGGGTTTCAAGGACTAAAAACGAGTCAAAACAGAAACTCCAGGATCTCCAGGAAAATCCCGACGTTTGTTTGTTTGTGAGAACACGAAAGGTTGGCAAAGTGATCCATCCAAAAACGTGGCTTTCGGTCAGAAAATGAAAAAAAAGAAAGATTCTTCATAATTTATTTCTCTGAATGAAAATATATTTATATATCATGTGTAGTTTCACAGTTTCATTTTTTTATTCAGATTTTCAGATAGTTGTCTTTTGCCCTTTAGGTTCCTTCAAAAAAAAATAATAATAACGAAAAGAAAAAGAAACAAAAGAATGCTCTCTCTTTCTCTTCTTTCCACCTCGAAGTGTTAAAAGGATAGAGAAAGCGAGAATATGGCGGAGTCCATCCAAACCCATCATAAGCCCTCGACACAGTGCTGGTCTGTCTAATCCATCGACCCCTGAATGCTACTGCAAACCTCTATGAAACTAGAACAAAATTAGAATCATGACCTACGGTTGTCTTTTCTTGGCACTCCTACACCGACGATATGACACTTTCAGCTGCGTGTGTTGTATATACATATTTAGAACACATCTGTATGTTCGATATACATATATAAAAAATGTTGCTCTCAAATTTATAAACATCTCATTTACTGCATACTGTGTGTGGAGTTATTTTCCGTCAGCGTCTTCGCTGTAACGATGCACGCTGACAGATCTTTCGGAAACTTTTCACTGTGATAGCATCTAATGCTATAATGCTGATGCACAAAGATTTTGCTTTGGCACATAATTACTGATCTCGTATTAAATTGATACCATGTGAGTGCATTTGCTCTGCTGACGATATCATTCTGACATTGATCGGAGCGAGTGTTGGTTTGATAAGCGTTAAATTAAATGCTGTGGCATCTATCTGTTTGTCTGCCATTTTCTCCCTCCCGCTCTCTGTCTCTGGCATTGCAGTGTAGTGGTTCACAGCAATGTCTTTTCCTTGTGTAGGTAATATGTCATACAATGCTGGGTATACCTTGCTCGTTACTCCTGAGAACAACAAACCCACGGGGGCTGAACAGCCAGTACACTTCATCTGTTTCTGTCTCCCTCATGCCATCTTTCTATTTTACCTCCCTTGTTTTATCTCTATCTCCTTTCTCTCACACACTCTCTCCCTCTCTCTCTCTCTTTCTCAGATTTGAGTCTCTTGGACATTCTCCTTGGAGCCACTCTTAAAGAGTAAAGGCTCGATTTGAGGGTTCTGCCCTTTACCCATTAGGCCTTTGAGTGATCCATGGATGCCTAGGGTAGGCAGGGGCATTGAGGACGGAATAGAGCTCACTGAGACGGGCACCTGGGAACAGGAGATCGGTGTGGGTTGGGCCTGGGAACAAGGGTTGTTGTTGTTGTTGAGGCCGATCCCAGAGCTTCCAGAGAGCCCCAAACTCATCATGTTGTTGTTGAAGTGGTGAGGCTTGTAGTAGTGGTTAAGGTGCTCCGTCCGAGCCAGGTTGGGCAGGTTGACAATCTCTGGATGATGCAGCCTCAGGCTCTGGCTTCCTCCACTGGATCCAGCCTGGGGCATGGTGGAACCACCAGAGATTCCACTTCCACGGACACTGGCGCTGGCTCCGAGCTCGTCCTCTACATTGATAATCTCGATGGCTCTTGCTGGTCCGTGGTGTTTGTGCAACTGGTGCTGCTTCCTCAGTTTGTAGAAGACCACCAGCATGACAGCTGCCATGAAGGTGATTGCCACAAAGCAGCCAATGATGATCTTGGTAGTCTTCATTACATCATCCAGCCCAGTGGGGTAGCTTGGCTCAGAGACCGAGACAGTAAATGTGGGTTTGGTTGCTCGGGGAGAAGATGAGGATCCAAAAACTGATACAGAGGAAGCTGTTGTTGGGATGCCATCATGCCAGAGACGTCCAGATGGTGTAGGACCAGGGATGTGGATAATAGTCTCGTTGATCACACGTAGGGCTGAATCCTCTTCTCCTGTGGATTCTACAGTTTCAACAGTGACGGTAGTGAAGTAGGTGTAATTGACACTGGTATCTGCTGCAGTGACATTCAGGACGGCAGTTGCTGTGGTGTTGCCAGCTGAGTTGGTCACCATGCAAGTGTACTGACCAGTGTCACGCAAGGTGACATTTGTGAAATTCAGAGTTCCATCATGTAGCACAGAGATGCGGACGCGGTATGATCCATGGGTCATCAGGGTTCCATTGGGTGTAATCCAGTTTACAGATGTCATGGAGGTTCCAGTACGGCACTTGAGTTCAGCAGCCATGCCTTCGGTCACATTGAGGTCAGTGGGGGGCTCAACAATAACGGGGGCATAGCATGTGAAGTGGGTTTGGTCCAGCTCTCCAATGTATTTGCCCTTCAGGAAGGGTGGTGCATGGCACCGGGCACAGCAAGTTGTATTACTTGGTACAGTCTCTTTCAGCCACCAGCTAAGCCATAACACATCACAATTACACACCCAGGGATTGTGGTTGAGGTGCACTCTCTCCAGCTTCTGCAATGGCGTGAAGAGATCATGGGGCAGTGAGTGCAGGGAATTGTGGGATAGATTCAACTCTTCCAGACTCTTGAGGTCATCGAAGGCATTTCGTTCAATGACAGACATCTGGGAGTGCATAAGCCATAGTTTGCGCAAAGACTCCAAGCCTTGGAACGATCCAGGTCTTATGATTTCCAGCCTGTTTCCAGAGAGCTCCAGCTCCTCCAGGCGGATCAGAGGTGTCAGGTTGGGGATGTCCTTCAGGCCGCACATGCCTAGGTTCAGGTAACGCAGATTGACAAGGCCGACAAAGGCAGCATCTGAAATGTAGTCCAGTTTTTTGAGTTCACCCAGATCGAGACGACGAAGGGAGGGCACGCGGTGGAAGGCATACCCTGGCAAAGTCTCGATGGGGTTGTTTCGAAGCCAGA
Source organism: Notarius kessleri (assembly GCA_025212355.1). Classification (NCBI taxonomy): domain Eukaryota; kingdom Metazoa; phylum Chordata; class Actinopteri; order Siluriformes; family Ariidae; genus Notarius; species Notarius kessleri. The sequence goes on from JAOBAM010000013.1 coordinate 46,138,368, forward strand.
GCTCCCGGAGCTTGCTGAGATACTCGAATGCTTGTGATGGCACCAGTGTGAGACGGTTGTCAAACAGTTCCAAAGTGTTGAGGTTCGGGAGGCCATTGAATGCACCGACTTCAATCTGACGAATCTGGTTCTTGGAAAGCTGGAGGATCTCCAAGTGTCGCAAGTGCTTGAAGGTATCTGATTTTATCACCTGGGTGAGAGAAGGTCAGGTTAAATCCTTTGTTTTCATTGGACCGGACAGTATAACTCGTATTTACTCTGTGATATGACTGCTGCATCATAAATAGTCATCATTATATAAACTGTGAGAAGTTTTGTATTAAAATTAGAGGAATGCAGATAAAATTCAGCCTCATTATCGTAGTTTGATTTGCCTGTCTAATTTTCATTAAATATTTAAATAGTGCACTCAAAGATACAAACATAAAGATAAATACGTAACATGAATTATTGTTGAGCAGAGAGCCAGTGTTTTAAAAAAAACTTGAATTTCAAACCTCATTTTGTTTGTTCTGTATTTGCAGTGTACCTCGTTCTCAAAAGCAAGTGCGCATAAACCATTTTCATGTTAGTGAGCTCATCTGTTTGATCGTACCACCTGATAAAAACCTCACAAACACCTCTCGGCAGCCTGCTGGTGGCACATGCAGAAGAAATTTATCACAGATGGAAAAATATCTTTACTAAACCACCAAGCAGAACCAAGGCGTATCTTGTTAGATGTGGCTGAAATCCCTCATGACACATGATGAAGGGTGACTGCGTTTCAAGCACCATTGCAATTTCACACATTGGGGACTCGGAGAGAACTGGCACATTAGCGGCAGCCTGAACTACTTCCCCTTTGGAAGAGAGCAAAAGGATCCTCCTGGTTCAGAGCCATCACCCTCTCGATATGAAGAACAAGAAAGGAGGTGAGTCAAAGTGAGGGTGTGAAACCCTGCGGGCTGGGGGGTGTTCAAGAGAACTGAGAAAACCTGTCAAATGTTTAATCTCTGGGTAGCACAGTGATGAGAAGAAAAGAAGCCAAAAGAGAAAATATCTAGGATGCCCTCAGGTGATGAAACATTTTTAGATTTTTAATCATTTCAAGTGGGGCTCTGGGATACAACAAATCCAAAAAAAAAATTATGGTAACAGGTAGGCACGACGAATGGTGTTATTATTATTATTATTATTATTATTATTATTATTATCTCATCCGGCTGACAGGTAATGAGTTTATCCCATCATGTGTTGTCCGTTGTACATTGGGCGTTGTCCACATTTTACGAAAATCGCTTTTTCTCTCTCAATTCTTCACCGATTTTTATTCTTTTTGGCAGAAAGCTAGGTCTGCCTGGGGTGCATATAGCATCCACCCAAATTTG
>JAOBAM010000013.1:46159371-46170358 GCA_025212355.1 Notarius kessleri
GGACTTGTGTGAAAATCTGATGATGTTTTAGGTCATATTTATGCAGAAATATAGACAATTCTAAAGGGTTCACAAACTTTCAAGAACCACTGTACACTTTCCCTTTCACTCTTGCTGCCAACCTTCTGTCACAGATCACTCCTGACCCTCTCCTCCATCCATTCCAACCTGCTCGCACTCTCCTTTTCACTTCTCCTCAGCATTTGCCATTACTTTGTTCAGTTGACCCCAGATATTTTAACTCATCTGCTTTGACCACCTCCATTCCTTACAGCTGTATCATTCCACTGTCCTCTCCCTCATTCACACACATGTACTCCGTCTCACTCCTACTGACTTTCATGCCCCTTCTCTCTGGTCTAGACCTCCATGTCTCTAAGTTTTCTTCCACTTGCTCTCCATTCTCACTACAGATCACAATATCAATTGCAAACATCAGTGTCCCTGGGGCCTCTTGCCTGGTGTCATCTGTCAACCTGTCCATTACCATTGCAAACAGGAAAGGGCTTAGAGCTGAGCCCTGGTGCTGTGTGTTGCTTTTAAAACTGTAAATTAAAATGTGACCACCTGAAGCAACACATTCAGGTCTTAGAGTGTAAGATGTCGCTGTAAACTAAACAGCATTTAATTTATTACACTAAGCTCGCATTGGTCCTCTGAACAGGCTAATAAGTGTGATTATGTGTGAGTTTATATTTTTAAATTGCCCAAAGGTTACATGGGTAAAGCTCCTGGTATTCAGGATTGAGTTACAAAGTCGCTTCAGTGAACAAAATGGCTTCCACACATTATTCAGCAGCACATACACAGAATAGCACTTGATCCAGCACAGACTGTTATTATATTGTATTTTTTCTATCACGCTGTGACAGTTACTCATGCACACAAGTTCACTGATGTGGTTCACATCTCATTTCTCCATGCAAAGTGAACTCCACCCTCCCGTATCTCACTCTCAGCGTGGCGTGACAGAGTTTCATGTTCCTCATTTAGAACCCATACCCTTTTCAATCCTTCATATTAGAGTTTCATGATTGGGTGCTGAGTTATAAATTACATCTGATTACGGTGCTGATTTCTTTCACATCCTTTCTAATTACACACGGATCCCACATGACCACTAGATTAAAAATCACACTCTTTATTCAACATTGTTTTTCTCATTTCATTATTCTAGAGAACTTTCCCCTGATGCTTCATCACAGGCTTGATTTCATATTTAGGAAATGGCTACATCACATTTGAATAAAGAGTGTTGAACACTCTGATTTAATTAGGACTGAAGAGAGACATCATGAGACATGTCACAAGAGATCACGGTCTGGATGAACAGCTTTATAACACACGCATCGCAGTATTATCTCTGTACGTTAACACTTTACACAAGGGGGCAAATATTAATAGCATTAATTAATTATGGTGTTAGTAAGTCACTGATCCTTTTCAAGATGGCGGTGTGCACAGACACAGCAGCTCTTCGCTCTCCGGTCCGATGTTTCTTTTGTGCGTTCTTGTTTGTTTGTCTGCTCGTTAATGTGAAGTTTACTTGGGCGAATCCCATCTATAGTCAACTGGATATTTTGAACATCGGACATTGATGCAATCAAGCAGTTCCAAATGATTTTCTGTGGTCACACAACATACCGGAGGAGATAGCCAGATCACCGGGTTCTCCGTGGATTGTTATCAGCTCCGGCCAGTATCGAAGGCGGTGCGACACAGGAAACAAAAGCGCAGATGCCGATTGGGCCTACTTGCTAAGCTAAAGAAACAACCACACAAACCACCTCTTCCCAGCATCTTCCTCACCAACGCCAGATCCATCACCAACAAAATGGATGAGTAACATCTCCAGAGTTCCACAAACAACCTCATAAAAGACTGCTGCATTCTACTAATAACAGAGACATGGCTAAACCTGCACATTCCCGATGCCACCACAGAGCTAGCAGGACACACATGTTTCGCTGGGACAGAAACAAAAACTCCGGTAAGAACAAAGGTGGTGAGCTCTGCATTTACATACACAACAACTGGTGCACCAACACCATCATTGTAAGAAGGCATTGCTCTCCTGATCTGGAGTTCCTGATGATTAAGTGCTGGCATTTCCACTTTCCAAGAGAGTTTAATGCTGTAATCGTCACAGCTGTTTACATTCCACCGGACGCTAATGCTAGCACAAGGCTACCTGCTAAACACCATCAGCTCCCAACTGGATACCAACCCCGAGGCTGTACACATCATAGCCAGGGACTTCGACCATGTGGATTTAAAAGCAGTTCTCCTGAAATTCCATCAACACATCAGATGTGCAAACGGGGAAAACACTTTGGACAAAGCCTACTCAAACATCAAGAATGGATACGAGACCACACCACTGCCTCACATAGGACAATCAGACCACCTATCCATACTCCTAACCCCTGCATACACCCCCTTAAGGAAGAAAGCTCCCCCACCACTAAAATTGTCAAAACATGGCCTGAAGGAGCAATCTCACAGCTCCAGGACTGCTCTGAAAGAACAAACTGGGACAATTTTTTGGACCATGACCTGGAAGAGTACACATCAGCAGTGTTCTGTTACATCAACAACTGTGTTGACAGTCTCACTGTTGGCAAATGTATCCAGATTCACTCCAACCAGAGACCCTGGGTGACGAAGGAGGTCAGAACTCTCCTAAGACTCGCAATGCTGCATTTAAATCTGAGGACAAAGCCCTATACAGTACAGCCAGAGCCAACCGCAAGAGAGCCATCAAAGGTGCTAAAGCTGAGTATGGGAAAAAGACCCACAGAGACTATGGCAGGGGATCCAGCACATCACCAATTACAAAAACAGCAATCACAGGACTGTTGAGGTGAATGCTGCATTAGCAGAGGAGCTTAACTGCTTCTTTGCCCACTTTGAAGTAAGAATGGCAGAGGCAGCAGACATTACAACCACTCCCACCTACAACAGCCACATGCTCAGTGTACAGGAGCACAAAGTGAAGCGTGTGCTCAGGGCTGTCAACCCCAGGAAGGCTGCAGGACCAGATGGAGTGACAGGAAGAGTACTGAGAGAATACACAGACCAGCTCTCAGCAGCATTCACAAACATCTTCAACCTGTCCCTGCCCAAGGCCACCTAAAATCAGCCACCGACCTGCCTAAAATCAGCAACAATTATCCCAGTACCAAAGAAACCAGTCATCAGTGGCCTCAATAACTACCGCCCAGTGGCACTCACCCCAATCATCATGAAGTGCTTTGAGAAGCTGGTCCAGCAGCACATTAAAACCAACCTCCCAGCCACCTTTGACTGACACCAGTTTGCCTATAGATCAAACAGGTTTACTGAGGATGTGATAACCACTGCCCTACACACTGCACTTTGCTACCTTGAACAGCAGGGCAGCTACATGAGGATGCTCTTTATAGACTACAGCTCTGCATTCAATACAGTCATCCCAGACAGACTGATTCCCAAACTGTCTGACCTAGGACTCTCCCAAACCATCTGCCACTGGATCAAGGACTTCCTCACCAACCGCTCCCAGATGGTAAGACTAGGCCCCCACACCTCATCCACCCTCATACTCAGCACTGGAGCCCCACAGGGCTGTGTGCTGAGCCCCCTCCTCTATGCCCTTTACACCCACAACTGCACTCCCACCCACCCTACCAACATCATCATCAAGTTCGCAGATGACACAACTGTGGTTGGACTCATCTCAAGAGATGATGAGACAGCCTACAGGGATGACGTCCAAAAACTGACAAGGTGGTGTGAAGAAAACAACCTAGCCCTGAACCCATCAAAAACAAAAGAACTCATAATAGACTTCCGAAAACACAACAAGGACTACACTCCATTGCTAATCAGTGGGGTCAGAGTGGAAAGAGTGCCCACTTTCAAGTTCCTGGGCACACACATTGCAGAGGACCTCACCTATACCACAAACTCCACAGTGGCAGTGAAAAAGGCACAGCAGTGACTGTACTTCCTGAGGATCCTCAAGAAGAACAACCTCCACAAGCAGCTGATAGTGACCTTCTACCACTGCTCGATCGAGAGTGTGTCGACATACTGCATTGCTACATGGTACACCAGCGGCTCTGTGGCAGACAAGAAAGCCCTTCAAAGTGTCATTGACTCTGCACAGAAGATCATCGGCTGCCCAATGCCCTCTCTAGAGCAACTCTACACCACCTGTTGCCTCAGCAGAGCCACCAACATCTTAAAGGACCCTTCCCACCCTGGACATCAGCTTCTTGAGTTACTGCCCTCTGGTAGACGGTTCAGGTCCATTGCATAACAGACAAATAGACTAAAGAACAGCTTTTACCCGAGTGTCATACATGAACTGAACAAAGCCAGTCACCTACACAGGTGCCAGTGGTATGGACAGAAACAGGACTGAACGGTAACACAAACTGTCTACACCTCTACATGCCTACCTCTTACCTGAATATTATGTTTTTACAACCACATGCACTTTATTCTCTTGACCACCTATATTTATTTATGTTGTTCCTGCTCAACTGCACTCTGTCAACATGGGCAAATATGCAATTATCACACCTAATTGTGCAATACATTCACTTATTACTGTGCAATAACTTGCTGTATCACTGGTCACACCTGAGATACATAGAATTACTTTTTTTAAGCAGTTCTTGAAAAGACATTGTTTATCTTTTTTTATTGACTTATCTATCTTGTATAAATTTGTTTATCTTTTTACTTGAATGCTTATCTTGTACATATCTTACTCCCCCCCCCCCCCATACTAAGTGTTTGTTTTAATACACTGATTGGAATGCGTGCTTCAATTTCACTGTACTGGACAGTACAGTGACAATAAAGGAATCTTGAATCAGGTTGTAAAAACAAAAAATACAAAACTAGATTTTGATGTTTAAAATGTGATTCAAAAAAACAATTTTTTGTCATGCTCTGCCCCAGACATCGGCTCCTGAGTTTGCGGATCTTCCATGTCAGTTCCGATCTGGATCCGGGACGGGAATTCTATCCTGCCTGCTTCCCCGTTCAGTGAGCGCTCACCTGCATTCACTTCCTGATTACCACCGCTACCTTTTTAAATGTCATTCTCAGCCACAGACAGTGCCAGAACGTCTCGTATGTAGACTCCAGCCATTTTTTTTGCCCCAAGAGTTTTTCATGTTTCTTCCTCCAAGTGTTTTTCATGTGTTTTGCCTGCCTCATTTTTCCAAGTCAAGTTTCATGGTGTTTTATACCTGGACTATTTCCGTTATTGTTTTCTTAATCAAGTTTGTTTACATTTTTGCCACGCCCCTTTCTGGATTAAACCTACTACGCTTCTTGGATTACTGTCTGTGTGCATGTTCTGCTTTTGGGTCCTAATTCACCACACCTCCAGCAACCCTAACACAAACAATCTCTGCTACTTCCTTCCAAGCTTTATTTTACTTTGTAATGTCTCTATACACAAGAGGTCAGTCAATGGGAAATAATCGGTGGTAGACACTAAGGTCGTGAGTGGGGAACTGAAGAAACGTTGGACCACACGCTCCACAGGACTGATCTGTGGAACCATTCAAGACAATCGTTTGGATATAAACCTTATATCCTTTGTATTCATGTGTGTATGTACATTGATCACCCATAAAGTTCAAAGCGCATTCCTGACACAGCTCATTCGCATTTAATGACGCCCACAGAACTCCATAAAAGGAAACGTGTACAGACAGCTGGAAGCCCAAATTGAGTTACCAGAATAAAGGCTGAAAGGCAGCAATGGAAGTTATTTTGACTCACTTCTATAACAATAACAACCTTTAAAAAAATATAATATTAATAATAATAATTTAGTGAGCGCTAACTCTTCCACCAGCTGAGGTGTTTGTTTTTGGCTTACAGCTCTGCGCAATCAGATTGTCCCATCCTCTGTTTATTCACCACCATTTCTTTTGTCCTAACTGAATATTTATTTTTACATGTCTTAGTTTATGGGTTTGTATCAACGTGCTTTCTTTTTTTTTTACATCAGATTACATTATATGAATGGCATTTAGCAGGCGCTCTTATCCAGAACGATGTACAATATAGTACAATATACCCAGAGCAGCCTGGGGAGCAGTTGGGGGTTTGGTGCCTTGCTCAGGGGCACTTCAGCCATTCCTGCTGGTCCAGGGAATTGAACCGGAGACCTTTTGGTCTCAGAGATGCTTCTCTATCCTTTAGGCCATGGCTTCCCTCATTATTTAATTTATATAATTTAATTAATGCCAATTACATTAAAAATATGACTGCGAGCTGGCCTGGTGGTTAGCATGTCTGCCTCTCGATCAGGAGATTGTGAGTTCTACTCGCATTCGGGTCATACCAAAGACCATCATAAAAATTGTACCTACTGCTGTCTGGCAAGGCACGCTGCAATACAGATGCGAGTGGGGAGTCAAATTCTCATGGTTACCAGAGTACCCGCCCCCTACTGTCACCCTGGCTGTATAGTCAAGAGGATGAGGTTTACGGAAACAGAAATCGGTGCTGCCCAATGCACCTTAAGGGCCTGATTAGTACTGGGCCAGGAGACTGCCTGGGAAGACCAGGGCATGGTGCTGGAAGGACTTTAGACTTTTTAGATATTAAAAATATATAGTTTTTCCAAAATATTCTTGATGTTGCTCTTAGTTCCTGATCTATTGAACCAGGATATGGGTGTATTTTTGCTTGAGACTCCAATCCAAAGTATATTCCAGATAGAAATGTGTAGTAATAAAGTCCACGCAGATTAGACAGTATGATCTGCAGTCGATTGAGACAAGGTTTACGTTAGTTAGTTTTCTTATGTGCCAATTTACAATCATACTCAGGAACATGAGTAGGCTATGAATGTCTTTTTTTTTCTTCAAATGTCAAAATGAGAATTTTATGAATACCAGATTTCTTGTGTAAACGCTCCTACAAACAATTTATGAATAAATACGTTGATATCCAGCTGGATAAATGAGGCTCACTGAGCACAAGAAAAGTAAAAAACCAACACTTCTTACAAATTGCCTTCTCCCTGAAACACAAGGGCCAAAACTGGGAATATAGAACCCCAGAAACACTGCAGAATCAAAGTAAAGCCCCGATAGTGGCCCTCTGGCAGTGATCCTACACCCTCCTGATCTATATCACTGATACCCCACTGCCTCTGCAGGCAAACACACCCCAGCTCCTGGCAAACAATTAATTGCCACATTGGAGTGCTAAGCATGTTGATATGCTCGAGTAGTGCCGGTCGGAGGGGAAGTCGTTAATCAGGCCGTCGTTCAGCCGTTAACATACGCGTGCAAATGTTTAGAGTGGTGCAGAGGGACGGTGGCCACTCGCAACACAACAAGGCACACTCGCAGCTATTTTTGAGCGAACTTACCTCAGCACTTCACTCTCTCTCTCTCTCTCTCTCTCTCTCTCCATTGCGTTTGCTCTGCAGGCAAGGCGACTTGCTTCCCCGCACTGCTGCGAGCAGGGTTAAGCGTGGGCGTTTGTGCTCCACGTTTTCTGCATTAGTTCATTTTGCGCTGTTGCTCAGTTCCTGAAGATGTGCGTTTGTGTGTTAATTCACACTCTGCTGTGTAACTCTAAACATGCTGATACTGCACTTCACAGATCACTAGAACTCACTCACATTCGATTAGACTTTATGAGAATCAGAGAAGCTTTTTAAGAACACATTTAATGCTTCCTGTTGGAAGAGTTCAACCTGAGATCCTCAAGACCTTGTGTTCCACATGTTTATGATCCAAAGGTCTGAATGGGTTCTATGTTCTCATGTCCATATTTCCACTGGGTCCTATATTACAAGGGTTTGATGTCCTGAGGGACCTATATTAACAAGGCCCGACTGTCACAGGGTCCTGTGCTTCCAGAACTATATGTTCCAGGGCCCTATGTACACATTATTACTAGTTCCCTATGTTCCCAGGGTTCTGTCGTACTTATTCCTTATATTCCAAGGATTCTATAGTCCTAGTTCACCATTTTCCCCAGGGTTTTATTGTGCTAGTTCCCTATGTTCTGATGGGTCTATGGTCCTTGTTTCAAATGTTCCCAGGGTTCTATAGTACTAGTTCACCATTTTTCCTAGGGTTCTATAGTCCTAGTTCCCAGGTTTCTATAGTACTGTTATCCTATATTCGCAGGGTTCTGTAGTACTAGTTCACAATTTTTCTCAGGATTCTATAATACTAGTATCATATATTCCCAGGGTTCTATAGTCCTAGTTCCCTATGTCCCCAGGGTTCTATTTTCCTAGTTCTCTATGTTCCCAGGTTCTGTTCCATATGTTCCCAGGTTCTGTAGTACTAGTATCTTACATTCCCAGGGTTCTATAGTACTAGTATCATATGTTCCTAGGGTTCTATAGTACTAGTTCACCATTTTCTCAGGGTTGTATAGTACTAGTTACCTATATTCCCAGGGTTCTGTAGTTCTGGTTCCCAATGGTCCCAGGGTTCTATAATACCAGTTCACTATGTTCTAGGATCATATGTTTCTAGGGTCCTATATTCCCTAATTTCTATTTTCCCCATGTTCCCAACATCCCAGAGCCCCATGTTATCAGGGTTCTATATTCCCAGTTTGTCATATTACCAGTGTCCTCTGTTCCTACAGTTCTGTTCTAAGGATCCTATATTTCAGGGGCTCTATGTTCTCACAGGGTTCTATTTTCCTAATGTCTTTTTCTTTTACCAGAGCTCTGTGTTTCCAGGGATCTATATTCCCAAGGTCCTATGTCCTCTGCATCCTATATTATCCAGGTCCTATAATCCAGGGTTCTATGGTCCTGGGTCCTTTTTCTTCCAGGGGCCCATGCTTTCAGGTTTCTATGTTTTCAGGGTCTTATTCTGTTATGGCCCCATGTTCCTTGGGTTCTAGCAGGGTTCTGGGTGGCCATGTCCCCAGGGGTCTATATTATGAAGGTCCTACATTCCCATGTGATCCTACATCATCTGGGTCCTGTTTTTTTTCCAGAGCCTTATATTCCCAGGGCTCTGTTTTCCCAGAGTCACATATTTACCAGGTTATATGTTCCCAGAGTCCTATACTCGCAGGGATCTCTGGTCTAAAATAGCTCTATGATTCCAGGTTCTTATATTACCAGAGCTCTACAATCCCAGAATTCTATATTCCCTGGATCATATGTTCCCTGAGCTATGTATTCCCAGGGTTCTATCTTCCTAAGGTTCTATGGGACAAGGACTCTATATTCCCAGAGTTATTTATTACCAGGGCATTTTTCTACCAGGGTTCTATTCTATTCTATATCCAGGGTTCCGTGTTCCCAAGGCTCTATGTTCATCACCCAGATGAGGATAGGTTCCTTTGAGAGGCATCTGGTTCCCCTTAAGGTTTCTTCCTCATGTGATCTCAGAGAGTTTTTCCTTCCCACCATTGCTTCAGGCTTGCGTATTAGGAATATATTTAGAAATTTATATGTACAAAATGGAATTTATATATTTCTTTGACGCTGTTTTGTGACAATGTTCGTTTTTAAAAGCCCTATACAAATAAAACTGATCTGATATATTCTGAGGGTTCTATTCTCCCAGAGGCTGAGGTTAACAGGCTCCATCTAACTTTTAGACTTTGTTACAAGTTAAAATATTCAACCGCACACACACTGCGTTAAGAACACTTCTCTGCCTCCTCCTGAACAGAACGCAGGCATAGTGACAAAACGTGTTCAGCTTTGCTGAGTCTCAAATAAAAGATGATGGGCACATGCCCCGCTGTAACACACACACACATGGCCTCGGCTTTGACTGGCAAGCTGAAAAGCGCTCACGCTGACAAACACGATAAGAGCCTGGACCGTGACACACTCGCAAACACACGCTGATCTGTATCCCCATGGCAACACACTGACCCACGGTAACTGATGGACATCTCCATGGATACCTGTCACTGTGGAGACTGACGCTGTGCCTCTCTCTCTGCACGGTACCATCAATAACAGCGTGGGGGAGTGAGGCGTCTGTGTGTGTGTGTGTGTGTAGAGATGGAACAGAAGGGCTGCAAAGAGCACTGTTCACCTGACAGCCTCCTCCTCTCTGTTTTTTAATCTACCTTCCTTTCACATCTCTCTCTCTCTCTCTCTCTGTATTTAAATTCAATTAAAAACAATTTCAGATAGCTTTAATGGCATAAATTAGTAGTGTGTGTGTGTGTGTGTGTGTGTGTGTTTCCTTTGTAGAAAATTAATCTTTTGAAGGATGCATTTAAAGCCACAGTTTAATCCATTTAATAAAATACTGCTATACTGAATATTGTATGGTTTCATTTTAGTTGAAAATTATATTATGAATTAATTATCTTTATTAATTAATTATAAATTAAATTAGCTCAATAAGTTTTAAATGGTTAGATTTGAGAAGTGGGAGACCACACCCCGTTCACTGTGATTGACACATGCAGAGGCCACACGTCCAACACTGTAACTGAAACATGCAGAGGCCACACCTCCAACACTGTGACTGACACACGCAGAGGCCACACCTCCAACACTGTAACTGAAACATGCAGAGGCCACACCTCCAACACTGTAACTGAAACATGCAGAGGCCACACCTCCAACACTGCAACTGACACATGCAGAGGCCACACCTCCAACACTGCAACTGAAACATGCAGAGGCCACACCTCCAACACTGCAACTGAAACATGCAGAGGCCACACCTCCAACACTGTAACTGACACACGCAGAGGCCACACCTCCAACACTGTAACTGACACACGCAGAGGCCACACCTCCAACACTGTAACTGACACATGCAGAGGCCACACCTCCAACACTGCAACTGACACACGCAGAGGCCACACCTCCAACACTGCAACTAAAACACGCAGAGGCCACACCTCCAACACTGTAACTGACACACGCAGAGGCTACACCTCCAACACTGCAACTGACACACGCAGAGGCCACACCTCCAACACTGCAACTAAAACACGCAGAGGCCACACC
>JAOBAM010000013.1:46308634-46326174 GCA_025212355.1 Notarius kessleri
TGAAGGATGTGCACTTATTGTGATATAAAAGTTTAATGGCAGAACATCGGGCCCCCGGTTCCACGAGGGATGATGATGCTCCAGTGTTGATGATCAGAGGAACCAGAGCAGGTTGAGTGAACAAAGTCTCCTCAGTATTTAATCATAATCTGCGGTGAAGTGTGCGAGGCTGCAGGCTGAGTGTGTGAATCCAGCAATCAGGGGACTGAAGAATCAGAGCTGCTTTCCACCACACACACACACACACACACACACACACACTCTCTCTCTCTCTCTCTCTCTCACACAGAAGTCTTTGACCTTCTTTAATTAACTCTATTTTTCTTCTCACAGTTTTGTCCCTTTCATCTGTTTATGATCTAATTTTCCTCCAGACCACCTTCAGGACGCATCCACATTATCACGAGGACCTCGGCTTCGCAGCGTCTCGCTTTACTTCCTGTAAGTCATAATGGTCTCGGTGTCCACACTATTCAGGTTCTGATTAAAAATAGCAAGAAACCAACTTTCTTAGACGCCTGTATAATTCAGAAATATCACACATATCTACTTGTGGGTAAAATTTATCTGAATACATTTTTTAAAATGATGTTTCTTGAAACTGAATTATTTTATAAATACTTAAACAGCCGTGCAATCCTGCTTTAATAACATTCACATAGATTTCACTACAGTTCCATAGAGGTGCCAGAACTTTCTGAGAGTTCCCAAACACTTTGAGGAACTAAAAATTTAAAAGCATTCAGAAGTAGTTTTGAAAAATGAAAGACTAAAAAGTTAGAATCCCAGAAACTTTTAAGAAACTAAAGAGTTTAACTTTTTGAGAAACTTTTGAAATGCTGAAAGGTAACAGTTCTCAGGACCCATTAAGAGGAACCGACCTCTGGGGATCTCCCCCGAGAACTTCACACCTTCAAGTGCTTTCTCCTGTTTGTCTTTGCACCACCAGTAGGAACGGCAAAGTGACGTAAACTAGCTTGCTAGCATGACGTTAACAGGAAATGCTCGTGAAGTTTTTTATATTTTGCTTAGATGTGACAAAATTGTGCTGCATTTCCTCCATCACATGTACCTGCAATAAAGCCTGGACTTCACTGTTGGTCCATCTGTCTGTGTTTGTTTCCATTTTTATCACAAATATTAAGAAATGTTGTTTACTTGGCTAAAATTTTACACCGATTTTTAAAAATGGTGGTTGCTGGTGCTACATTGCCTTATGTTTGACCAATCACCGTACACTTACATCACTCATGGCTCCTCTTGTCCTGGAAGAGAACCTACCCTGATATAGGAGCTAAAAAAGTCCCTCAAAATGGCGCTCTAATAACTACCATCGTTCTCAGTTCCTGCAGTGTGGAAACACAGGAAGAAGGAACAGTTCTAAGAACTATGAAAAAGTTCCTCTGGTCCAAAAATGTGTCTTATGAAAATCCTTTGAGAAATTAAACTCAGTAGTGCTGAAACTAGACATTTCAGGAATTAAGGCTACATCCACACTAAAGCAAGAAAAATCTGAAAATGTAGATTTAATGTAAACGTTTCTCCCGACACACTATCATGAGTTCCAGAATATTTGGGGTTTTTAATAGTTATAAATGTTTTAAAAGTCTAAAAAGTTCCAGAAACATTTAATAAACTCAAGAGTTTCAGAGACTTTTGAGGAACTTAATGATTTAAAATCTTCTGAGGACTTAAACATTTCCAAAAACTTTCTAAAAAAAAAAACAGAACAGTTCCAGAACCTTTTGAGAAACTGAATCCACTGCATTTTAGAAAAAAGGTCCGGAAATGAAACAGTTCCAGGATCTTTGAAGGAACGTCAGAATTTCAGGAGGGTCTGATGAACTACTGTCGAAAATCTTTTGAAAATGAAATTGCTCCATAAGCTTTAGATGAACTAAAGATGATGAGAATGTTTGAGAAACTGAACATTTCAAAGAGCTGAAGAGTTTCAGAATCTTTTGAGGAACTAACGTGTGTGAAACGTCCTGACAATTAGACGCTTTTGAAAAGAAAACAACAACAAAAAAAACCCAATCAGTTCCAGGTCTAAGGCCTGAACAATCCTGTATTCAGACTGGGAGACTCAGCGTCTCAGATCAAATCTCATTATAATATTAGGCCACGCCCATGATGTCAGTTCCCAGATGGAGCTGCGTGTTGAATTCAGATGCTGTTTAATTAGATTTCTGTGGGTTTTTTTTCCTTCACGCTTTGCTGGGTGTTTAATGTAACACTCATACACACATTCTGATTGTTCTCCATCATGCTCTCCGTATATCCCGGGACATTCATTGTGGAAGCTGCACCCTCTGTCTTTTCATCTATTTATCCGTCTTCCAGCAGTAGTAGCAGCTCCTGAGCCGATTAGCAGATGCTCCTCATATTTTAACATTTTCCTCGCTCTGAAACAGCTGAGTCAGCTGGGCTAATTACCAAACCCTTCATGAGCTGAGTCAGGTGTGTTCGAAAGTGTGAGGAGGGCGAGGAAAAGGGACCGGATGACGCCTGAGGTACAGGAATGTGATTTACATCCTGTTTGAGATCTAAATGCTGTTGGAATTCTCTGACCCAAAACACTGCAGCATGCAGATGACAAATTATAGACAAACAAACTGTTAAACAGTAATTAGCTGAGCGTCGAGCAAAACAGATGCTCTACATGTGTCTTGATAAATTGTGTTAACTCAGTGTGGGTGTGGGGGGGTGGGGGGGGTTAGTGTGTGAGATGTGGCGCTGCCTTTTAAAAACGTCTCACCGCTGTTCCTTCCACAATGTCCCTCCAGATGGGTTTGTCCCCACTGCCCTCACTGAAGTCCAGTAGGTTCTCCACCACCACCTGACCAATCAGGTCATGTCTGGAGAAACGGTCAAAGTCGTAGATGGAGAAGTGCAGTTTGCGAGAGTGAAGCTCAGCCAACGGTACACCGAACTGGAACGTCTCGTTAAACACTGGGTTCAAGGTCTTCCTGTGCACCTGCAGGGCAGAGAGAGAGAGAGAGAGAGAGAGAAAGAAAGAAAGAAAGAAAGAAAGAAAGGAGAGGTGTAAAGAACAGAGAGAGAAAAAACATATCACGAGCAGTGATGATTGGGGTCCAATCATATCTTTTTGCATTTCATTTAAAAAAAAACCTTTATGCATCATTACACTGCAACCTTTTTTTTCATGTTCTGCTTTTAACTTGATGCAGTTTGTGTGGTTCAGATGGAGGACCTGAGAGAAATGTTCAAGAATTAGGATTTGAATACAGTATTAGGAAAATGTTATAAAAATGACACTAAATGGTTCATTTTCAGGGCTTTAGTGAAGGACTGCAGGTTTCACAGATGCACTATTGCACCACCATCACATCCACCCATCCACCCAGCTATCCATCACATCCATGCATCACATCCACCAATCCATCACGTCCATCCATCACGTTCATCCATCCATCCAATCATTTTTTTTTATTTTAGAAAGTAGGTCCATAGGAAGCTAATGTTTACCATAAATTTGGGAAGACCCAAGTCAACCAACCTTACCAAGCAAAAATGTGTCACAGGATTCAGGTGTTACATGAACTTTCTTTCAGGTCTTCATGATATCTCTTGGGAAGCTTTAATAACTCTTTATTTCAATTATGTTCATTGTCAGAAAGTGGTTATGAGCGTTTATGAACACTGCCTTTAATAACAGTTTATTCTTGGCATTTCAGGACTTTCGCATAAGCACACCTTCTTTTGCTTTCCCAGAACTTTAGTGAAATTTGAACCAAAACGCTTCAGAATGTTCTGAGAGACTGAACCATTCTACATTCCTCTGAAGTACTAGAGAGGTTACAAAAATAAAATAGTTTCAGAACTTTTTCACTAAAGTATTTTAAAAAGGCGAAGACTGAGCAGGTTGAGTTTAACACCACAGACAAATAAAAGAATGAAGGAAGGAAAGCATCTGAAATAAACACCTCTGTATCAGAGTTCTACATTAATACTGTGGAGGAGTGAATGAGGAGGATGGAGGGAAAAGCCAGCACCTTGGTCTGAAACTTCTTCTTCCTGTCAGGCAGCAGGTAGATCTTCACATAGGGGTCTGAGAAGCCGTTGGCGTCTTTGGCTGGCAGGTCCAGAGCTTTGAGGATCTTCACTACCAGCTGCTCCGTACTGAGAGAGAGAGAGAGAGAGAGAGACCGACCATAGAGAAACCCATGTGGAAAAGTGGAAGAACACGTGAAAGAACGTGCACAGACTGAAAGCTCAGCTCAGGATGGAACTGAGGACCCTGGAGCTAGATGTACAATGGAGCACAGATCATGTGAATGATTTAAACCAAAAGCGCAAGGAGTGTATTCACTGATGGCATTCATTTGGATATTAATTTTAACGTCACAGCATTTATATAGCCTTATAAACTTTCCAATACGTTGATCTTAATACAAAATCAATGCTCTAATCTATTGTGACATAACTCAACACTGGGCACAGAAGCCACACCCACTTCATTAAAACTGACAGATACAGAGGCCACCCCCTTTACGCTTACCTCATTCCCACTCCCACTGAACCCTGTAGATTTTCTGCTGTTGTGCAGTAACAGTGATGTCCTGCAAGAATGTGAGCAAGATGGCAAAGTCGAAACGTTAGTCCCCCATTGACCGAGTAACATTTACACAAAACGTTTCTTACAGCTCCAGTGGGAATCGGGGCCATCAGATTTACGTTTTGTGATGGTCTTGATGTTGTTGGCCGTGACGGTGTTGGTAAATGATGATGTAGTGATATTGCAAAGGAACTTCTCATACTGCCTCAATGTAAAGGAATTTGTTTTGCTTGAACAAAAAAAAATGTTCAGAAACAGGAAAAGACTCTCAACAGAGATGTGATGCAGCTTGACTCATCCCATGTTGCTAACTAGCTAATGTCTAGCTTGGGTTTTTCACGACAATGGACTCCCTCATGAATTATATGTCAAATCTGGTCTCACATGGTTGGTGCTCTGTAGTATTCCAGTCTTCACTAAGACTGACAGGCACAGAGACCCCCACCTCCTTCTCTGGGACTCATGAGCAGAGAAGTCACACCTCCTTCACTTAAACTAACAGGCACAGAGAACCCACCTCCTTCACTGGGACTCGTGGGCAGAGAGGCCACGCCTACTTCATTAAGACTGACAGGCACAGAGACCCACACCTCCTTCTCTGGGACTCATGGGCAGAGAGGCTATGCCTCCTTGACTAAAACTAACAGGCACAAAGCCACGCCTCCTTCGCTGGGACTCATGGGCACAGAGGCCATGCCTACTTCACTAAGACAGGCACAGAGGCCACACTCCCTTTACTGGGACTCATGGACACAGAGGCGATGCCTACTTCATAAAAACTGACAGGCACAGAGACCCCTGCCTCCTTTACTGGAACTCATGGACACAGAGGTCACGCCTACTTCACTAAAACTGACAGGTACAGAGACCCACACCTTCTTTTCTGGGACTCATGGGCACAGAGGCCACGCCTACTTCACTAAAACTGACAGGTACAGAGACCCACACCTTCTTTTCTGGGACTCATGGGCACAGAGGCCACACCTCCTTCACGAAGACTGACAGGCATGGAGACCCCTACCTCCTTCACTGGGACTCATGGGCAGAGAGGCCATGCCTACTTCACTAAAACTGATAGGCACAAAGACCCACACCTTCCTTTCTGGGACTCATGGGCACAGAGGCCACACCTCCTTCATGAAGATTGACAGGCATGGAGACCCTTACCTCCTTCACAAAGGCTGACAGGCATGGAGACCCCTGCCTCCTTCACTGAGACTCATGGGCAGAGAGGCCACACCTACTTCACTAAGACTGACAGGCACCAAGGCCACACCTCCTTTTCCGGGACTCATGGGCACAGAGGCCACACCTCCTTAACAAAGACTGACAGGTACAGAGACCCCTGCCTTGTTTATTGGGACTTATGGGCAGAAAGGCCACACCTCCTTCATGAAGACTGACAGGCACAGAGACCCACACCGCCTTCTCTGAGACTCATGGGCACAAAGGCCACGCCTCCTTCAGTGACAGATTTAGAGATCACGCCTCCTTCATCACAAGTAGTTTTCTTATGGGTTACTTTTACACAAGTTCTTTTCCAGAAAGTTATTTTTACTGTGTATTTATTTTAAACAACACTGATTTTTCAGCCTCTAAATTTGGTAAAATATTTTAAAAATCTGGGTCAGGAAAAAAGGGCTAAGAGTTTGACTGATAAAGATTCAGATCTCTGGGCCACAAGCAGCAGTAAATATGAAAGCTTAAATATTTAATGTGTATGTGTTCATGCTGCAAGAGAAGCGCCTTGAGCACGAGGACTTGATCAATAATGTAGACCTTATTACATGCACCACTATCACTCATGCCGTGTCTATACCATAGCCAGAGACGCAGACCGATGGTGTTTTGGCGGCGACCTACAAAAACACGCCCTTGTGCGAGGATTTAATTACGGGACGTGAATCTCTCTGGGATCTAATCAGACCTTATTAGGATGTGTCTGTCAACATTAATGATGGTGTCACGAATTCATTAGAGCTCTTAGAAAGACAGCAGGGTGTCTTAAAGGGGACATTTGGTGTCGTCCCTGCCTTCACCAGCGTCTCATTTGAGATCATACACTATCACATCTAGTACATTTTGAAAATTATTTACATGGATGACTTCATCGCTTGACAAAATGGCATTATAACCAATCAGAGAACAGCCCATCCATCCATCCATCCATCCATCCATCCATCCATCCATTTTCTTCCACTTATCCAAAGTCGGGTTGCAATGGTAGCAGGCTAAGCAAGGTATTCCAGGTGTCCCTCTCCCCAGCAATGCTTTCCAGGTCCTCCTGGGGGATCCCAAGGTGCTCCCAGGCCAATTGAGATATATAATCTCTCCAGCATGTTCTGGGTCTACCCTGAAGTCTCCTTCCAGTTGAATGCGCCCAGAAAACCTCCAAAGGAAGGCGCCCAGGAGGCATCTTAATCAGATTCCCGAACCACCTCAGCTAACTGCTTTTGACATGAAGAAACAGCGGTTTGACTCTGAGATCCCTCCGGATGTCTGAGCTCCTCACCCTGTCGCTAAGAGTGAGTCCAGCCACCCTACGGAGAAAGCTCATTTTAGCCACAGATTAATTATTGGAGAACAGTTCGCACTCCTAAAGCCACTGTATTCAAACAGGGCACGGTTCCTGCCTTCATGACCACACTAACCAATTAGACCATGGTTTTAATTACCTCTGGAACCAATCTGACTTCAGTTCCTACCCTGACAGTACAGGAACCAAAGCTGCAAATGATTTCCTTTAGTTTGTCCTTTCATGGGAACCTGAAAGGAACCTGAAAGGATTCCACCAAGAGTTATAAAGTAAGCTAAGGATCTTTAGCTATCCAAAGAATCCAGTATGTGAGGAACCTCTTATTCAAGGCATAAAAAAGCAGAGTGACTGCTTCAGAAAGCTACCACCCTGAAGTTGATTCCAAAGTGTTTTGTCCCTCTTGTTCTGCAGTATTTGTTGAAAACCTCCATGAGCATGTTGGGTGTATGCGTGATTTATGTAGATGAGTAGCTGATGGTGGTAAAGCTGCATGAGGAGAGAAAGCGATCATTCTGACAGCACTACACACTTCAAACAATGCAGCTTCAGATAAAACCCGTCACCATAAATACAGGGTGCTTCCAACTTCGGCTGCAATTAAACAACAGGGCTGTTGTACTCGCACATCATATAACGCCTCACATCTCGCTCTTTTCCTTAATCAGTGAGTGACAGCGCCTTCTGTCCTCATTCAACGCCACACAAAGCCACACTTTCAGACATGCTCCCTGGAGCCCCTCGGCACCCCCATCCCCAGAGACAAATCAAAAGATAAATAACAATAGCACTTCAGGAGCTTGTAGGCATCGGTTAAAAATGGCTGTTATTCCCCTAGGGCGTGTGTGTGTGTGTGTGCGTGCGATAACAGCCGGATGGCGTGTCCCACAGGGTCAGACATCGGAATATCGCCAACACAACAAGACGACAAGATGTCAACATGACACAGCTGGAGATGTGATAATGTCAGTTAAAGAGCACCTGAAGAGCATTGCTACGAGACCTGTGTGTTCATGTCACACACATAGTGCCGGTGTTCACGATTTTATGATTTTCCATTGTCATTGTGTACAACATGAATATATTACTGTACTTATTTATTAGCTCATCTGGCCGACAGGTGATGAGTTTATCCCATCATGTGTTGTCCGTCATACTGTACATTGGGCGTTGTCCACATTTCACCAAAATCGCTTCTTCTCTCTCAATTCTTCACCGATTTTTATTCTTTTTGGCAGGAAGGTCGGTCTGCCTGAGGTACATATAGCTTCTACCCAAATTTGCATAATTGCAGTTAATAATGAAGATATGGAGTAATTAATCCCTAACGAGCAGTTTCCACACAAATCGCTTCTTCTCCCTCAATTCTTCACTGATTTTGATTCTTTCTGGCATGAAGTTAGGGGTACCTAGGGTGCATATAACTTCTACCCAGATTTGATTAATTACAGTTATTAATGAATTTATGGACTAATTAAGCGTTAATGAGAAGTTCAACAAAAATCGTGTCTTCTCAGTCAATTCCTTGCCATTTTGGAGTCTTTCTGGCAAGTAAGTTGGTATTCCTAGGGTGAATATAGCTTCTATATAACAGGGTTTTCATCAGTAACCGACTGCCGATCGAAATCGTTGGTTGTAATGATGTCTGACTCGATTGTTTTTTCGGCCAAATGCAATTTTCCCATAATTGTTCAAACTTTCTCGCTGGACTTACTTGAAAAGGAACGCCGTTACTTGTGCGCTGTTTGGTTGCTGATGCTGTGTACGTGTGACTAGATAAAAGGTGGGAACCGATTGGACGATATAAGAAGAATTAGCCAATCATTTAGCGCGTATTAAATTGTAGCATATCACATGGTAGGACGGCAACCCTATCCTGTATGGTATAGCGTGGTGGCGACCGCGAAAAAAAATGAAAGCAAACACTGTTCAATTTCGGTTTCGCAGAAAAAACTGGGAAGTCTCGCGGAAAATGCCCAGCAGTGTTCTGCACAGGCGCTTTTAAAGTGGTGCACTGCCACGTTTTAATTCTGGCCTGCCAGCCTTCCCTTGGCCAACCCCCCCATAACTTCATCAGTATACACCAAATAAATGGTAAAACATTCGCTTTATTATAAATTTTATAACTATTTAACACGCAGAAGACCATTAGACGAATTCATACGAGGCCACCTGAAGTGGCCAAAATAACTAGCCAGCAGCTAAATAACTGTGGGTGTTTGTAGCGTTACTGTGCAACGGTTACGCTTATCTATCGTCTTTTCTGACCATACACAGTTACAGTAATCATATAACAACACACACACATTAGTTAAGTTCAGGTCTTTTATTTTACATATCTGTGATTTGTGTATGCGAGAGCTGCATTTTCCAGTTGCTTCACTGTGGTTGTTTACTGCAGGACTTCTGGGTTCCTGGTTCAATGGGCCCGAACTACGGAGGCCGGGGTGGCTTTGTAGTGCCAGTCTCGGGCACTCGCACCAGCTCGTACATTGAAGTTCATTGCATTGCATGGAAGTTCATTTGTTTTTCATACACAGAAAAAAATATATATAATTCAGGGATGCGCAACAGGCACATCAGTCTCAACTGAAATGTCAAATGAGTCTCACATCAGCAATAAAAGATATGTACAGTAAGAATGTGTCAATTTTTGTAAAATGATTTTAACAATGATTTAGAATTTCCTATCCATTTATTGGCCAGTTTCACCGTCAAAAAAAAAAGTCCAAAATCTGTCAACTTCAGGGGGACTTTGTCCCCCTGGCCCTTCATTGAGGCCCCGCCCCCTCTCATGTTTGAAAAGTGGAGAACCCTGCCCAGTTTACATTTTAAAAGTTATTGCATGTTTGTCGTCATACATTCGATTTCTTTGTTCTGCAAGCGTTCATGTTATGTTCTGATTTCCCAAATCTTGATTGGGCTTTGTGGCATACGAACTGTAATTGCCATGAGACCCAGAAATGACTGAATTTCTATTTCAGATGGACCATGGAGAGCTAACGATTGGCTATTAGACATTGCGAAGTTTGTTTTCAGCAGGGGGGCGCCCCCCGGTCCCCCCACCACTGTTATTTTCTACTAATGAAAACCCTGACTGTGGCTGGTAGGTTGAGCAAAATCACCCACATTTGGCAGGTAGCAGGGGCTAATTTCCAAGACTGATACACACACACACAATTTTTGCCATCATTCACACCTGGAGCAGCCCCATAACACCGGCAAAACTTGTCAGCTCTCTGAAAACTTGCAGTCACCCATTCTTACATTTTTAGTGTTGCAATGTGCATTTGTGCTGATTTTTTTTTTTTTTAAGTTCTGTATAGATACAACATAGCCCAACGTGCTAATGTCACATAGTTCACTGATGGCAGATGCCACAGAAATCACCTCAGACATGTTGCATGCACTTCTTGCTTTGCTTAAATTCAATAACATCAAACTCAGACTGCTTTTAAACATTTTGGCTTCATTTTATATTTTAGAAAAGAAAGTAGAGGCAATAGTCTGGAAACAGAAATATTTTTCCATACTTTTTTCCTTTTTTCACACTTATCCAAACCTAAAAACTATCTATCTATCTGGCATATCACTGCAGTGACATGTCTGCTCTGAAAGCTTTAGCCATTAAAGTCTCTAGGGAAGAATTACAGTAGTGGCTTCCTGTCGCCTTCTACTGGATTATTATAGAGGTTTTCTCCTCTCAATCATTCACTCACACACACACGCCTATGGACAATTTAGAGTAGCCAGTTAACCTAACCGTATGTCTTTGGACTGTGGGGGAAACCAGAGCACCTGGAGGAAACCCACACAGACACGGGGAGAACATACAAACTCCACACAGAAAGGCCCCTGTCGGCCACTGGGCTCAAACCCAGAACCTTTTTGCTGTGAGGCGATTGTGCTAACCAACTGCACCACCATGCCACCAACCTGGAAACTACTAAAATCAAATTCCATACTTTTCAATACTGCTTATGTTCATTCTCTCTTCACAGATCCTGTAGGTCTGTTCATCTTGTCCCACCAACATCTTGACAGTGTTTTCTCTTGGTTATTCAGCTTTGAGTGTTCCAGAGTATTCTGAGTGCATGATATTGATAGGAGACAAACGTATTCAGACACCACAAATTATAAACATTAGTACTTTGTCGAAAAGCCACTGTTAGTAATTACAACTCTGAGAAATATACAGTAAGAACTACAAGTTTTCTGCAGAATTGTGGTCAGATTTTAGCCCATTCCACTAGGCAAGTCATTATCAATTCCCCAAGGTTATGGGGGTCCTTCTGATGGAGTCACAATTTCAATCTTCTTTCAGCTGCTCCCATTAGGGGTTGCCACAGTGGATCTGTTCTGCATATTTGATTTGGCCTATGTTTTTACATAAAAAGCCTTTCCTGATGCAACCCTCCCCAATCTATCCAGGCTTGGGACTGGCACTAAGTATGCACTGGCTTGTCTACCCCAGCGGCTGGGTATTTTACCTAACCTGCATGTCTTTGAACTGTGGGGGTAAATCAGAGCACCCAGAGGAAACCCACACAGACATGGGAAGAACATGCAAACTCCACAGAGAAAGGCTCCTGTCAGCCATGAGATTCAAACCTCAAGCCTTCTTGCTATGAGGTGACAGTGCTAACCACTGCACCACCATGCTGCCAGAGTCACAATTTCAATATCCACTATAAATTCCCAAAGGGATTCAAGTCAGCAGATTGCTGAGGCCATGCAAGGCCTTTTTGGGTTATTTTGGCAATATGTTTGGGGTCATTATCTTGTTGAAACATCCATCTCCTCCACTTCATATCACTCCATATATGTTTACATTACAGGAGAAAAGTTCAGATTAATGCAAGGCTTCTTTTGCTTACCTTGTGAGTCTCAGAAAGTTGTTGCTGCAAATTCTCCACTAAGCCTTGAAGTATTTTTACTTGGTCCATCAGGATGATGTTCTCGTGCTCCAACTGAACATTGAACTGTGCAACAATCTTCGCTTTCCATTTAGCTTGAGCTAGAGTCTCCTGTGAGTTCAACAAAAAATATTCTGTGAAATGTGAAAATGTGATTTAGCTTTCTAAATATCTAGTTTGAGTATTTAAAATCCCTAACATTACTGTATTTATTCCTCTGGGCTGCAAAAATTATTCACATAAGGGTTCATTCTTGAGTGCTGTGATATCATTAAAACTGCAATGTTGGGTTGTATGATTATGAGCAAGAAATTATTGATCAAAACTTAACACTGTCTGGTCAAAATGTGTATTGTCTTTCTCGAAACTTTTTTTTGCACAGTGAACATCACTTCCAGGATGCAGATAGTTTTTCTCAATAGTTGCCATACTGTATTGGTAATTATATCAATTTGAAAAGTACCATTTAATGTGAGGCTTTTCTCACTCACTTTTGTTTGCATCTCAGACTCTGCAATATGATAATTTGTCTCTCTGATGACCTCAAACAACATTTCCTCCAGATATGTCCCTCTGTCCTCCAGGTCTATCAGCTTGGACTCATGAGCCTGAAAGTTCACCATCCAAAATGTTGTAGGCTTTATTAACTCCAAATGTTTAAATTAGTACACTTGAGGACCAACGAGAATAATTGTTGAATCATGATGGCAGCTATGGCTTCATAAGAAAGCTTACCTTCAGTAAGTTCTCCTTTTGCTTTACCACCTCCTTCATCACATCATACTTCATTAGGATGCTGTGCACCTCTTGCTCACACTCCTGAAATGAGGCAGAAAATGAGACCCAGCATATAAGAAATAAATACATGATCAAAACTAAACACTGTCTGATGAAAATGTGTATTGTCTCTCTTGGAAAGTTTTGAGCTATGGTGAACATCACTTCCAGAGCCGATCTGTTCACTTGATTCTATACTGTTGACTAAATATCTCATCATTAGTTCCTTTTTTTGGACATTTCAACATGTAAAAAATATGATGTTGTATGCACAGTGTGCAAGAACTCTTCTCTTTTTTAGTGATGGAATGGCACAGGAGCATTGAAGACATTTTAATAGCTGATATCTGATTATAGACTGAATTGTCTGAAATGTGCATTTCGCTATGGTATGCATTTTTTTTTTACTTCTGGCCATACAATTGTAAAATTCTCTTCTTTTGTGCACCTGTAAAGTTATTAAGACGTTTCTCGCTTACGTTCAATTTCTCTTCACGCATCCTGCGAATCTCATAGAGCTGTCCCTCCAACTTCTCCACTGAGCCTTCCAGTGTTTTTACCCGCTCCATTAAGATGGAGTTCTCATACTCCAATTGAGCATTGGACTCTTCAGCAATCTTAGCTCTCACCTCAGCTTCAGGCAAAGACAACTGGAAATTCAACAAAAAATGTGACCAACTTCATTTAATTCCACACACATTTATTACCTTTACTGAGGGCAGTTTTGGAATGAACATGATGTACTGAGGGATAGTGTGTTACATTTTAATAGTTTTATACTATTTGTGCTGTCAACTTTTATTTTTCCCTGCAACTCCAACTCTTACAGCTATGGATTCTTCTCCCAAAGAGTGCTTTTTTTTGTAAGAGAACAGTTACTGGAGCCAAACATGAGCTAACTGGGACTACATGATGAACAAGAAATTATATTTAAAAATTAGGTTAATACTGCTTTACCCCAGTATCAATCAAATGTGAGAGTCAAGCTCACTCTAATGCCAAAATTGATGAATGTTAGTCAAAGCACAAGCAACTCACAGGTCTGTCCTTGGATTGTGTATGTCTCATTTGTGCATTACTTTGTGAATAAATAAGTTAATTAATTAATTAATCAATCAATGAATCAATTATTCAGTCAATCAATTAATTAATTGAAAATGCAAATAAAGTGTGAAAATTGCACTCTACTTCCTAAATATCCATGGTAATAAGTATTAAAATTCTCAAATATTACTGTATTTATTCCTCTGTGCTGCAAAAAAAATATTTCTTCTACACACAAAAGCAGTCATGACTTGATGAAAAGAATTGCTTACATTTATGTCTTCATATTGGGACAAAAGGGAACTGTGATCCTGCTGCTCTTGCTCCTGTACCTAAAAGACAATCATGGGTTTAGAAAAGGTTCAAACTTGACTGCTTAATATTCATTATCTTCATTACTTACCTTAGTATCTTTGTAATGGGACAAAAGGACTCTGTAATCCTGTAGCTCTCGCTCCTGCTCCTAAAACACAGACATGATAAACACAGATACTGTGATATAATTAAAACTGTTGGGTTGTATTATTACGAGCAATAAATAATTGATCAAAATTTAACACTTTCTGGTCAAAATTTGTCTTGTCTTTCTTGGAAAGTTTTTTGAAACAGTGAACATCACTTTTCCATGGTGCAGGTCTTTTCTTTTCTCTTGAGGAACAACAATAAAAAAAAATCTGTTGATTCATGATAGCAGTTATGGCTTCATAAGAAAGCTTACCTTTATTATTTTCTCCTTCTGCTTTACCACCTCCTTCATCTCATCATACTTCTCCTTGAGGATGCTGTGAGCCTGTCGCTCTTGCCCACACTCCTAAAAGTCAGGAGGCAGACAAGTGTTCAAACCTACTTAATGTTCACATCTGCAGGGGGTCATTGTTTGGAGGATTTTTTATGAAATATCTTGAATTATATATGTGTCAATCTATCCATCAATAAATTCATACATATATCGTCCAACAAATACATCAAAAAATCTTTCAATTTATGATTACAAAACTTATTACAATTTATATTTCATGATTTATTGCATCATTTAAATGGCACCGACACAGCATTTAAACATGATTGATATCAATAGTACAAACCCTCATTATAATAATGCACACAAGTGCAGCCACCTGATTAACTACCATAAGTAGCTTTAAGTGCTTAAAAGTCCAAAAGCATGTCAAGTTTTTTGCACATGGGCAACCAATATGGCACCCAGGATGTGATATCAAGTTGTTAATAGCCAGGTATCGGAAGTTAAGTGTAGCCGATGTAAACAGACTTGTTAGCCTGAATTTAGTCAGATGAAAAAGAGTTATCTTCAAGTCAACATCGACAAAGGAGAAACCAGATATCTGTATGAACCTCAGAAAAAAAGAATGAGCCGCATCTGGGAAATTATTTCAGCAGTGAATCATCAGATGATTCTAATGATGAAATCGCTAGTGCTTTGCCAGTGCAAAATCAGGAAGGCAGGAAAAAGAGTCTGGCAGCTATCTAGTACCGATGTGGAAAGTGTGCCAAGTGGAAAACTGACATTACTTGTGATAAAGAGCACAAACTTTTATGTGATATAATACAGGCACAGTCACTGAATTGTTTCATGGATAAACCCGGTTTGGAAACATATGTCACACACAGGCCTGTATTGGAAATGGCCTATATACAGACCATGATAGCCTGTGTGTAGCATGTAGCATGATATTACATTACAGGCATTTAGCAGACACGTTTGTCCAGAGTGATGTACAACATACCCAGAGCAGCCTGAGGAGCAGTTGGGGGTTAGGTGCCTTGCTTCAGCCATTCCTGCTGATCCAGGGAATCAAACTGGCAACCTTTTGGCCCCAAAGCTGCTTCTCTATCCATTAGGCCATGGCTTCCCCAGGTACCATGATAACATGGTACCATGATAGTATGGTGACCTCATGTGAGAGGGCCAGGACCAAATGGAATACTCACAAATCGGTAAGCAGCCTATTATATATAGAAACTGTGAGTTTGCATGTTTATGTATATGTGTGTGGGCTATGGAAACAGAGATCAGTGCCACCCAGTGTGCTAAGTGCCTGGTTAGTACTGGGATGGGAGACCGCCTGGGAAGATCAGGTCCTGGGACTTTGACCCTTTCATGAAGGATGTATTAAAAGATTTATTGAAAGTTTCTAATGAGCAAATTAGGACTGCTCTGATTGTAAGTAAAGTGCCCTAACTGTGTACCCGCAATCAGAGACAAAATGGAGAAGAGCAGCAGATAAGCTACATGAAGCAGCAGATAGACTTGAAAGAGGAGCACAAAATGGTTAATATGCAAATTAACATTTTGACTAAAATATGTATCTCATTGTGTTATACAGTGTTTTCGTAATTAAAACAACTAGATTAACTTTGTTCCTTTTTCTGGTACTACATGGTAATGGCACCAACACTAACCATAACATTAGCTGAGTTGGGTAGTGATGTGTCATTCATGAACAATTTTCATTCATTTTAGTCCCAAAGCTGTTTCTCTAACCATTTTGTATGACTCAGGAGTAACGCGTCATCTATGTGAGTGATTCATTTATTTTTCCCTGGGCCGTGCATGTGTGCCACTCAGGCTCAAACAGCAGGGGCTTTTGGAGAGATAGGCCAGGCTTTTTTAGCAGGAGCAGAGCAAATTTGCATGTGAGCAGGGGTTATTGGAGAGAAAGGGGGAAAACATACAAAATCTGAACGTGAAATGAATAAATTACTGCTCTCAGATTGAAAGCCCACACACTTGATTAAAGATAGGAGTAAAACTCCATAGCAGTCATGTGACAAGTGAACAAGAGACTCAGACCTGAAAGACCCATTTGTGAACAAAGCTCAGCCTGAGTGGAACAATAAACGACTCACTCATTTATCCATTTCACTGCGCTCTTATAGATCCAATCAAAACAGCCCTAATTTGCATATTAATATTAGATGTATTTTTTGGACTACATATTTATGGATAAATATACTGACACATATAGACACACATGAATAGACTGACACATATAATTAAAGATACATCACAAAAAAATCCTCAGTATCATTTTACTTTATTTGAAAACACAGTTGTAAACAGAAAATGTGATATAATTAAAACTACAGTGTTGAGTTATATGATTATGAGCAATGTGTATTGTCTTTCTTAGACACTTTTTTGGCACAGTGAACATCATTTCAATATTTGTCATCTTGTATTGGTACTATGGTTTTCTCACTAACCTTGCTTTTCATCTCATTATCTCTGCGGACCTCACAGAGCAGTTTCTCCAGCTCCATTACTCTGTCCTTCAGGTTCAGCACATAGATCTCACCACTGTTCAGATGAACACTGGACACCTCATCCTTCTCAATCTTCTCCGTAGGCTCGACCTGAGACCCCTGAAAAAAAATTGCTGTAGGCTTTATTTACTTTGACGCACATGGTCAGACACTTCTGAGGACCCACATATATTTTGGGGATATGTACAATGAAAAAGGAATTGCTAAACAAGAATAAACAAGCACACACATGTACAGACATACTGTGAGCATATAAGAACCCATAAGAACCCTGTTTACCTTTTGATATCCAATATGTTGCATACTGAATGCATTGTTTAAAGGCAATTTACACTGTGTTCCAAATTATTATGCAAATCATATTTTTCTCAGATTTTCCAAAATTACCTATATGAATTGCAGTCAT
>JAOBAM010000013.1:46895143-46905696 GCA_025212355.1 Notarius kessleri
TCAGATGGGTTAAATGCAGAGGATGAATTTCACTGTGCTTGAAGTGTGCATGTGACGAATAAAGGTTTCTTCTTTAAGTGAACGACCTGAAAGACCTGTTCATGAATGAATCCAAGCCTGAGCAGCCTGAGACAAAACGAAAGAATCACTCACTGATCTCATCTCATTATCTCTAGCCGCTTTATCCTGTTCTATTCCTGAGTCAAACAAAACGAACGAATCTTTCACGAGCGACTCGTCACTCATGGTGACTTCAGTCTCAGACACTGTAAAGTTAAGCAGATGATGAAGCCGTAAGGTAAAAAAACAAACAAAAAAAAACAATGTAAAGACGCATGTGAGTCATGTTACCAGCCGATCATGTGACTATGAGCAATCCAGTATGATGCAATATAGAAGGGAGAATATGAGCGACTGTCCCTTTAACTGTTGCGTACAGTGAGTTTTGATTTCGTGCAACACTTTGGCACTTTTTTGTGTTCTTATGTCCAAGTAGTACGATCTCAGTCCCAGAGTGATGACATCATGCACGCTGATCTCACATGCAGAAATGCAGACAAGATTACAACAATAATAGTAATTATAATTATAATAATGCATTACTGAAAGCAAGTTGGAGAGTTTATTAGAAACAGAGAAAACACAATTAAACAATCACACTGATGGAACATCACGAAAATCCTGGAGTCGTCGACTGAAATGCTTCCATAGTGGAAATCACAATCAGCACGCAGATATACGGGGAAAAAAAAACATCATTTTTGTGCATGAATTAGAAATGAGTCAGGGCAACTTTCCGCATTGCATTAATATCACGGCCCAGCGCTGGTGTAACAGCCATGGATAATTTTATTGTTTCCCTGCTGGAATAAATATCCTGTTTCGGTCATTTCTTTGGCGAGGCCTGAGTGCAAGGACTTCCCTTAGGGATCATCAAGGACCCTCTGTGTCCATGACTACAGCACAATGAGAGAGATAGTTGTCACGGCAACAGAGCAATCGAAAACACATGGCCTTAGAAGGTCGGTGTGAGGAGGAGGGGGTGGGGTTGAGGGACAGATGGATGTGAATGTGGATGATGATTACAATGAGAAATAAATTCTGAGATTTGTGGAATGACTCTCACCGACACAGCCGACGTCCGCTTAAAAAAAAAAAAACTGACAAAAACAATCCTGTGAGCAAACATATCATTCCACTTCTGAATGAGGGCGTCCGTCACCCTGCAATTACCCAGCAGCCCCCTGGGGATGTCTGTCACCCTGCAATTACCCAGCAACCCCCTGGGGGAGGCCGTCACCCTGCAATTACCCAGCAGCCCCCTGGGGACGTCCGTCACCCTGCAATTACCCAGCAGCCCCCGGGGATGTCCGTCACCCTGCAATTACCCAGCAGCCCCCTGGGGACGTCCGTCACCCTGCAATTACTCAGCAACCCCCTGGGGGATGCCATCACCCTGCAATTACCCAGCAGCCCCCTGGGGGCGTCCGTCACCCTGCAATTACCCAGCAGCCCCCGGGGACGTCCATCACCCTGCAATTACCCAGCAGCCCCCTGGGGGTGTCCATCACCCTGCAATTACCCAGCAGCCCCCTGGGGGCGTTCATCACCCTGAAATTACCCAGCAACCCCCTGGGGCGTCCATCACCCTGCAATTACCCAGCAACCCCCTGGGGTGTCCGTCACCCTGAAAATGCCCAGCAACCCCCTGGGGGCGTCCATCACCCTGCAATTACCCAGCATGTAATGAGTCAGAGACGCTTCCTCAACATCACTCAAGTTAAGCTTATAATCACTGAACCAGTTGAGTGGAACAGTTATTCCACTCAATCTCGTCGTACTTGGTGCTACGTGCCTTGTTGCCCATCAGCTCATGCACGACTCGATTTCATGGAATAACTGTTAAATATAAACTTATACAAGAACAGTGAGTATTGTGATGGTTCAAGGTTATAAAAAGTTAAAAATGTCCGTGGTGTGATGTTATAATTGGAAATGGTACGAGGGGTTATTACGAAGGATTCATACCAACACTCTGAGGTTATAATGCCTTTACATAAACTTTATATACATTTAAAAGAAGGATATCTGGGTCTTGTGATTGTATGAGGTTATAATGTGTTCACACTGGGCAGTGTGTGAGGACACCAGTGGTTTATATTGGGATGGAAAGAGGATGAGGTTATAACAGGTTCATATGAATGTTGTATTCGGCTGCAGTCTTCATGTATGGGATGGTATCAGGTAATAAAGGATTTTTACGGGCGTTGTTGGGTTATAAATGTTTCACACCCCCAGGGACACTGAGGTTATAAAACCTTAATATGGACATGACATTAATAATAATTTATACAGGGTTCCTTTGGGTTCTGTGTGAGGTTATAAGTGACTTATATGAGGACAGAGATGGTAGAGGGGTACGAAGTGTGCATATGGGTGTTATATATATAGTGTATGAAGCGTATTATAAATGCTGTGTGTAGTTATAAGACGATACGGGTGTTGTCATGGGATAAGGGTTATAAGATGTTGACACTGGTCATTGTGTGAGGTTATGTAGAGGTTATAAAGGGTTAATATGGGCATTATACACAGTGCAGTCAGAAGTTTACATACAGGGACATGAATGTAATGGTAATTTTGGGCTTTCAGTGATTTCCATGAATGGTTCTTTTTCTATTATTGTCAATCATACATCTTTAACAGAAAAAAACAAGGATTTACTGTGTGCACAAGTTTGCATAAGTCAAAATTATATACACACCCACTTAGATTATTAATTCACTGGGGTTGAAAGTTCCAAAATATCTTTTAAATTCCTGTTAGTGATGATGATTGGCTCCAGCTGGAAGCTTCTGGTCATTGTACAGTGGGAAAGTCCAAGGAACTCAGTGCAGATCTGAGAAAGAGGATCATAGATTTACACTCAGGAATGTCTCCTGGAGTCGTTTCTAAACAACTACAGATTCCAACATCATCAGTTCAAGCAACTGCATGTAGAGTAAGTACAAGGTTATTGGGTGGAGCCAGTTTGCTGGAAGAAGATCCAAACTGACCCCTCAGCTGAGAGGAAATTGGTTCAGATGGTCAGGAACAACCCAGGAATCACCAAGGAACAGACCTGCCATGAACTGGAAGCTGCAGGAACACTGACTACAGTCAGGTGAGTTTTTCAGGTGAGTTTTACATCACCATGGACTGAGAGGCTGCTGCCCAAGAAAGAAGCTCCTGCTCCAAAATCCACACCTTCAAGCTCGAATAAAGTTTGCAGCTGACGTGAACCTTCTGGAGGAAAGGTTTACAGTCAGATGAGAAAAAGATTGAGTTGTTTGACCACAATGACCAGAGGTACAAAGGAACACAGTACCAACTGTAAAGCACGGTGGTGGTAGCATCACGTTCTGGGGCTATTTTACTGCCAGTGGAACTGATGCATTGAACAAAGTGGATGGAGTCATAAAGAACCTCAGAATTCTTCAGCAGAACCTCAAACCATCAGAAACTTGGACCCAGTTGTGTGTTCCAACAGGGCAATGACCTCAAACACACATCAGAGCTGGTTGTGGAGGATAAAGCAGGAGAACATGAAGCTTAAAACAAGTCCTGAGCTCAACCCTGTCGAAAATATGTGCACTGTGTTTAAAAGTCGGGTCTGTTCCAGGATTAATTAAACTCCACAATTCTGCCAAGAAGAGAGGACAAATATCCAACCAGAATTCTGACAGAAGCTCATTGATGGTGAACAACAGTGTCTGGTGATGAAGGTGAAACTCACCCAGGGAGATTTAGCCTAATATTAGGTGGCTGTGTGAATAATTTTGGTTGATTTCAGAAACCCATACTAAATTAAAACATGTGCACTAAATTCTTGTTTTACTTCTATTAAAGATGTATGTTGTAATCATTATGTAAAACAGTTCAGGGAAATCACTGAAAGCCTGATATCATGACATTCATGTCCCTGTATGTAAACTTCTGAAGGGGGCTGTAGGCTTTTCCTGACATGTCATTATGTTATAAGCAAGCTCCATGTATAATGTCACTGTTATGTCATCCCTATTATGTGTCATGGACACAGCAGGAGTTCTCAAAGCTGCAAAATCAGTTCTCATGATGTCCTAATGTAGAGTGTCATGTCAACAGAAGCCTCCAGTGTGACATCAGCTTGGCAGTGAAACCAACCAAAGCAGCCTTTAGGACAGCTGATGGAATAAAACTGTATAAACCTTACTGTAGGTTTATTTTTGGTTCAAGTGGAATCTCACTAAAAAAAAAAAAAAAAAAAGACAAAACTTTAAATTTTAGAGAAATGTTGGGTTAGATCTTACCAGCGTTGGCTCCACTGGCTATCTCTGCAGCATTGCTGAGCTATGACACAACTCTGATCCTCACTCAATTATAATTATGTCCGAGTGTTAGTACCATGACCAGAGAGAGTGTTATAAAGCCAAGGCTGAGACTCACCAGCTCCATAACCATCGCCATATCCGTTAAAGCCATATACACTGCCGAATCCTGGGGAGAGAGGGGTGGGGGAAAGGGGGTGTGGCTTAGTTACATTACTATTCATAATGTCTCATGCAGATATCTGTGAGCGGTTGTGAGAAATGTGTTTAGGCTGTGCACATACACTCATCCGCATCTGGGTGACCCCGAATAGTCCGATTATAAATCTATAATTGTATACGATATCAAATAAATAATGCAACTGTATAATCAGGAACTTATTCATAATGCATTATGAGGGCGTTCATAACATTCGTATTCATATAGCACTCATAGTATTTCATGATGTTCAGTATAAGGGTGTATAATGGGTCATAAGTAGTTAGTCACCTTAAAAAGCATGCTAATGTGACTCTGTAATGCCAAGCGACATAACACATTTTAGTATAAATACACAGGTGATTATAGGAAATCGTGCGCTGATTGGTCGAGAGATTCAGACTATTTTTTGATAATCACCTCGAGCGACTCGGCAAAATGGCGTCCAATCGCTCCGTCACCATAAGTGAGGAAGAATTACAAATGATGAAAGAAAATGCTGTTCCTAAAAGCACTAAAGATGCTCCGAAGTTTGGTCTGAAACTATTCAAAGGGAAGCACAACATCATCGTACCAACAGCATGGTGCAGGACAAGTCCCACCCATCACATGCACTGTTCTCCCTCCTGCCGTCTGGCAGAAGGTCCCAGAGCATCTGAACCATCACCATC
Organism: Notarius kessleri; assembly: GCA_025212355.1. Taxonomy (NCBI): domain Eukaryota; kingdom Metazoa; phylum Chordata; class Actinopteri; order Siluriformes; family Ariidae; genus Notarius; species Notarius kessleri. The sequence goes on from JAOBAM010000013.1 coordinate 46,900,360, forward strand.
AGACACTACAACAGCTTCTTCCCCCAGGCACTCAGAGTCCACGACTCACTGTCACCCCAAAGAACTGACAGTTCAAACTGAAACTAAAGAGTCTCACCCGTTTACACACAAATGCACAACTGCCATTTTGCACCTGTCTTTGTTTTGTAATCTGTGTTGTTTATTGTACTTGAATAGCTACATGATTACTTAGATAACCACAGATAGAATTATTTATATACCTTGTTTCGTAATCTTTCTATTTCGCTCTAAGTGCACCATGGGGAGCCAGAAGGAAATGCTATTTCAGTGCACTGTACACTCGTATACTGACGTACTGACAATAAAGCTCTCTTTAGCTATTATAAGCCAAGAGCATGTATATAAACTGTTTATAAGCCTCAACATGCTGACAACATTTTATTTTTATATGAGCAAAGTCTGGTTTTCATTTCTGCGACTCGCACAGACCACATGTTTTTTTTCTAAGTTTCTACTGAAAAAAAAAATGTGTCACCATTTCCAATAGCGGTTTATAAAGTTGCATCCTCCACCCTTCACTACATCCTGTTGTGTTCTCACTAAACAGTGACCAAAAACACAAAAAGTAAACACAGTTCCAGCAAACACACGCAGATACGACCGCAGCAGGGTGGTGTGATATTAACATACAAAAACTTTCACAGAAAAGTTTTATTCACACTGATCATTAAGCATATAACAATACACATTTTACATCCTTAGAATTCTCATTTGTCCAGTACGTTTTCTGTTTTATTTTATTCATTTTTATTATTTTTATTTTTCAGGTCATAAACGTTCATGCCAGTTCTCTCTGGAGATAATGACACATTTCTTTCATCGTCAAGCTGCAGTAGCACTTTCTACAAAGGTCACAGTTGTAATGAACGATAAACGTATTCGTATCATGTTATAAAGCGTTTATAAGGTATTATACACCTTTTAATTATGACTATTTAGGAAAATGCACTATGTACACTATCAGTTTATAACAATAATTATTATGCATTATGAATGAGATATAAAGTATGATGAATTAGAAGTCATGTTCAAAACATGTTAGCACCATTACCAAAGAAACCAAGCACTTACAAACTGAAGGCACAGTTTCGTTGGTATTGCTGCTGTAATGTGATATAAACTGTGCTTATAATGCATCCTTGGATTATTATAAACATTGTTCATGATAGATTATTATGAACATTGTTATAAACTGTAATGTTTTTTCATAAATTATGAAAATTATGATAATGTGAATAATGCCTTATAGCAGGTAATGAACTTATTCATAAGTCATTATCATTATACATATGGTCTTTGTGCATTATAACATTTTTGCAAGCTTTAAAACATGTTATGTATACATGATATGATTAAACACATTAATAGAGTGTGTTTCTATCAGAGTATAAAGGTGAGTGGTGGAGAGATTTGTATTATGACTTGAGCTTTGAGGGTAAAAAAAAACTCATCCTAAGGTGTTTAAATTTCAGCTTAAAGTCTAGTAGTCAGCTGTAAAGCACATACCGGAAAAAAATACACATATAAATCTTAAAAAGGAAGAAGAAAAGGAAGAAGCTTTACCAGTCTGTTTGCCCACACGGCCAGTTTGCGGGTATGCGCCAGGGCCAAGACCTGAACCGTGACATAAGAAGAGTTTATTACGAAAATAAAATGAGGGAACAAAACATGGATAAACAGTACAAAAATGGATAAACAGTACAATCAGAGATCTGTTCTGCCCCATTTCCAGTTACATTTAATGCTAAAGAATGTCAGTGCGAAACAAACTCTGAAGGTGATGATACACAGGGCAACTTTTTTGGCAATGTTGCCAGCAACGGGCAACCAGGTGAGACACAGGGCAACTAATTAGGGCAACAACCAATCAGATAAGAGCAAATCTATTGCCAGGGAGACAGACACTGCAAAGATGGACACTGAAACATTTGCAGCTGTCGATCTCTATTACAACTCATGGAACAAAAAAATCATGAGTCGCCCATCACTTTTAACTTGACGCAAGAGAGCTAACGTTCTCCCTACATAGTTAGCGATAACTTTCAGCTAACTAAGTTAGCAAAAACCACCGCTAGTTAGCTAAATCCTATTCAGTCTCTATGGAGCGGTGGTTAGCTAACGGCTAACGGCAGTTTACACTTAGTTGAAAAAAGTCTATGTCTTAATTCCAAACTGAGCATAAAAATAGATGTCTGTTGGTTTTCTAAACATTTGATGAGGTAAATTCACCACTTTGGGTTTACACACAACAACTTACTGCCATAAAAAGATATAAGTCTTCTCTTTTTTTCTTCACTCCACTGCCGGAGACGCCGCCATCTTTGTTGAAAATTTCAGAAGTGATGAGGTGGTCATGTGATTAGCTGCTAGCACTCTGATTGGATGATCTTAAAAAGTTGCCCAAAACAATCAAAATCAATCAGATAGAAATTACGTTGCCCCGATCTCAATGGGAGTGTCAAAGAGCAACTGCCCGGAAACACCGCCCAAAAAGGTGCCCCATGTATCATCAGCCTTAGGCACATTATAGCAGCTATAAACAGTCATTCCCTCACCAGCCTCTCTTTTCTTCTCTCTTGAAGTTAATAATAATAAATCACAACTTGTTACATCATGTTACTGAGAAACCACAAAGAAGCATAACCTCCTCAGCTTTACAGTTTTACCTCTGACACTGGAGACTCCTTCCATAAACACATTTCTCCTTACAGAAAACTTCACCATATCAACAATGATGATCATCTTTTAATCTGTTGATTATCAGTTGAACAGGTACGTACCCACTCCATAGCCGTTGGTCAGCCCTGCTCCAGTATACACCCCTGGGCCAAGGCCGTACCCTGTCACACACAATCACAGAGCAGGTTAAACACACTGGTGTTATTAAATTAAATCAGAAAATCGTGCCTTGTTTGTTGCCATGACCAGGTGGGAGCCTGTGGAGCAAAACAGCATGGTTTGGTGTAGATGGTGTTACCACAGAGGATGGTCCAGAGAACTGTATCGACCTACATATCATCAACAATTCCAGAAACCTCATTCGGACCATCCTGTGGGGCATAATGATCTACATTTCACCCAAACAAGCTACACATCAGTGAGCTGGACAGCCTGTGGAGCAAAGAAGAAAATAAAGTAGGTGTAGGACATGCTGAATGCACAACAGTGACCATGATGTGAAACGTGAAAAACAAACAAAATGGAGGAAGAAGAATGAAGGTTCATTTGGTTCAGGTTTTGTGCAGAAGCAGGGGGTCCACAGGAGTAGGTGGAGGTGAAAGTTTCGGTGTTGGTGTATTTCCAGGTGTAGGTGTTTGACAATGATGTACACTGATCAGCCATAACATTAAAACCTCCTGCCTAATATTGTGTAGGTCCCCCTTGTGCCACTAAAACAGCTCTGACACATCAAGGCGTGGACTCCACAAGACCTCTGAAGGTGTGCTGTGGGATCTGGCACCAAGACTTCAGCATCAGATTCTTTACGTCCTGTAAGTTGTGAGGTGGAGCCTCAATGATTGGACTTGTTTGTCCAACACATCCCATAGATGCTCACTCGGATTGAGATCTGGGGGTCAACACCTTGAACCCTTTGTCAGGTTCCTCAAACTGTTCCTGAACAATTTCTGGGGTGTATCAGGGTGCATTATTCTGCTGAAAGAGGCCACGGATATTAAGGAATACCAATGCCATGAAGAAGTGAACTTGGTCTACAACAACATTTAGGTAGGTGCTACATGTCAAAGTAACAGCCACATGAATACCAGAACCCAAGGTTTCCCAGTAGAACATTGTCCAGAGCATCACACTGACTCCACCTGCTTGCCTTTGTCACATAGTGTATCCTGGTGTAATCTCTTCCCCAGGTAAGTGATGCGCGCGCACACACACACACACACAGCCATCCACATGATGGAAAAGAAAACATGATTCATCAGAACAGGCCACCTTCTTGCATTGGTCCATGGGTCCAGTTCTGATGTGCAAGTGTCTCTTGTAGGTCTTTCAGTGGTGGACAGGGGGCAGTGTGGTCACTCTGACTGATCTGCAGCTACACAGCTCCAGATGCAGCAGGTCATGATGTACGGTGTGTTCTGACACCTTTCTATCAGAGCCAGCATTCACTTTTTCCAGCAGTTTGTGCTACAGGAGATCTTCTGTAGGATTGGATTAGACGGACTAGCCTTCGCCTTGACTCCACACGCGAATCAATCAATGAACCTTTGGTGCCCATAACCCTGTTGTCGGTTCACTGGTTGTCCTTCCATGTACCACTTTTGGTAGGTACCAACTACTGCATACCAGGAACACCCCATAAGACCTGCTGTTTTGGAGATGCTCAGACCCAGTCATGTAGCCATTACAATTTGGCCCTTGTCAGAGTCGCTCAGATCCTTATGCTTGCCCATTTTTCCTACTTCCAACACATCAACTTTGGGAACTGACTGTTCTCTTTCTTGCTGCTGAATATACCACACCTTGACAGGTGCCACTGTAATGAGATCATCAACATTACTCATTTCACCTGTCAGTGGGTTTAATGTTACAGCTGATTAGTGTAAGTGCAAGTCCAAGTGCCAGTGATTTTGCAGGTGCAGCTGCAGGTGCAGATGTACTTGCAGATGTAGATTCAGTTGCAGGTGTTGATGAAGATGAAAGGTGCAGGTATATTTGCAGGTGTGTGTGCGCAAGTGTAGTTGCAGGTGTAGGTGGGTTTTTACAGCTCTAAATCATCTATCATTAACACAGATCAGGTTGGTGTTTCCTGATGGCCGTGCGTGATTTAGGACATTAAAAACTCCACCACTGGTTGCCATGCGTTCAGCCCAACAGCTCGTCACGCTTTACAGCGGAGGTTTTACCCTGTTTAGTTGTTTTGGCACCGTTTCTGCGGGATGCAGCTCCTCCTACACCATACAGAGAGCAATCAGTTCAAAATCTTTCTCTCTCTCTCTCTCTCACACACACACACACACACACACACACACACAATATTCTATCCACATTTACTGGACATGAACAACTGCATGCTCTGATTGGCTATCCTATGACTGGTATATCAGCTCATGTACTGTGAGTAGAGAAAAATAAAATGGCAGAGCGTGTTGCTGAACCAACAGAGGACAAAATGAAAACTCTACTCGAAAACAAAACCCCAAAAAATACAAAAAAAAGCAACAAAATATAGAATGAAAGTATTTGATGGTAAGAACATATCTTGTTTTTTTTTTCAAGAATTACTATTATTCTCGCATTTTTCACAAATTTCTCCTGTCATTTCACCGGTTTATTTACATTCTAAGTGGAAGTGATTTT
>JAOBAM010000013.1:47164679-47173791 GCA_025212355.1 Notarius kessleri
TTTGCCCAAACACACATTTTCAGTTTGTTTCCTCAAAGTTTTCCCATCCACAAAAAAAAAATTAATTTGTTCTGACAACTTGATTGGTGTGTGTGTGTGTGTGTGTGTGTGCATCAAGTGCAATGTCTCACTTCTGTCTGCCATTTACATTTTTACCCCATGTTTCGGTGGGACTTCGTTACCATGGTGACGGTACCAGCAGGCTGGTTTCTTATGAACGCAAGTCATGTGACTTACAGCTGGACTTCATTCACTTAGCACGGTCATGCTAGTGCAGTTAGTACTAGTGTGTGTGTGTGTGTGTGTGTGTGTGTGTTTTAGTGGACGACACCCAGTTGTGAGCATTACACACTAACACACTTCAACTTTGGGACTCATTGGTCTGTGTGAACACGCCCTTATATGGTCATAGTGTTTGAAATGCTCTCTCTCTCTCTCTCTCTCTCTCTCTCTCTCTCTCACACACACACACACACACACACACACAGAGGCACTTTGAAGAGCGTATGTTGTACACAGACTTGATGAAAACAATAATTCCACTCTGACGTAAATCCCCTGACCAATCACAGAGCGGCTCTTATTTAAACATTCGCGGATTGTTTGTGATTAAACGAATGGTGTGTGATGCGTTCTGGCTGTGACATCATGTCATAGATAAAGCACTGAGTTCCACTTCGTTCAACACCATTGGTCAGTCCGGGGCATCGGTCACTTCCTGGTCTGGTTTAGCCCCGCCCTTCCCCCCCGTGGTCATTTTTATAGTGAGATTATTTATTTGTTGAGCGTGGAGACGGTGTTGTATAGTTTAGCAAACTGATTCAAAGCGACTGTAACTTATTGTTTTTGTACACAGATCTGTAAAGAGAGAATGAAGATGTAAACAATTGTTAAAGAAAAACCTGAATCTGAACTTTGTGTTGTCCTGAGTGTAATGTTCGACATATTTGTTAAAAAAAAGGAAATAAAAGGCAGAGTATTTTCCTGCATGGTTCTGTGTCTTTATTCGCGTTCTCCACTTGATTTTTCACAGTAAAGCCTGTTGGTAACGATGTGTGTACGTTCAGTCATGACTCTATCACGGCACATGACTGCAGTTGCAAGTGTGTCAGAAAATAAACCACATCAAAATAAAGTTTGTAGGGAGATCGGTGAACGGCAGATATGGTCACTGACGCGATCTTGGTACTCCACACACTCGCCGTGCGATGATCAGATTCATTTCACATTCCTTTCATGAAACGTTCCTTCTGTCATTAAGTGACAGTTTTATTTTTTGGTTAATTTTTTTTTACTTAAACCATTAAAAACACATTTTTGCCAGTCATTACAAGTCATTAACTCATTGATCGTGTCGGTATGGTGTTCAGTATGGTAAGCTCTCATCTCATCTTCTTCCGCTTATCCGGGGCCGGGTCGTGGAGGCAGCAGTCTGAGCATGGAAGCCCAAACTTCCCTTTCCCCAGACACCTCGGCCAGCTCCTCGGGAAGAACACCAAGGCGTTCCCAGGCCAGCCGAGAGACATAGTCCCTCCAGCGTGTCCTGGGTCTTCCCCGGGGCCAGAGTAAATATATATACTGTATTTACTGTATGGACATGGGATCAGAAAACTATTTTATTTATAAGCCACATGGACCCACAGGGGACTGATTTTTTTCATGAAGTCTTCCTTCATATTCATCATAAGTGCTATCGGGCGAGGTTTGCTTTGCCTGGCAACACTTGTTTTATTATTTTATTATTATTTCATCTCACTGCAGCTTTTCTTTAGAAGCAGTGATACACCACTAATTTATTTTATATCTGCAATTTATTAGTTTAAAGACGAATGTGAGCTTCTGAATAGCTGCCACTTTTCTTTAGAAGCAGTTTATAAGGATCTGTGAAATTAAAGAAAAGTTTCACAGCTGCTTCGTCCTGTGAGATATTTTCTGATGTTTTTACACAAAAGAAAACAGAAGAGAAAAAATAAGACGGGAACAAAGCAGAACTGTGTTTAGGAAGATTACACGTTCCTCAGGGCTGTCTCTCTTTCTTCACTTCCTGTTCTGAGCTGGATTACAGTGTACACACACACACACACACACACACCATGCTTTAGACTTTAGCGTTAACATTTTATTCAGTAGAAACTGCAGTAAAGAGAAGAGCTGAGAGAAATTCAGAAACTGGATCATGAGGAAAAGGATGATTGATGAATAAACACCAAGATTCTGTAAAAGAAAAAATCTTTATTCAGCTGCAGAATAAATAAATAAACACACAGCAGATGAATTACAGAATTTATACAGACTGCACCTGATATTCAAGCAAACTCATTTACAATAAGCACAAGTCTTTACACTCATTTAACATACATTTATAGTCACTCACTCATTTACACCTTCATTCATTCATTCATTCATTCACTCCTTCATTCACTCACTCACTCATTCACACCTTCATTCATTAATTCACTTACTCACTCCATTTTCCCTGATTGTAAAGCGACCTTGGGTGTGAGAGAGGCACTATATAAATTGAACTAATAATTATTATTATTCATTCATTCACTCACTCACTCATTTACACCTTCATTCACTAACTCACTCCATCCCTCACTTCTTCACTTACTCATTCATTCACTCCCTCCCACTCCCTCCCGCTCCCCCCATGAGTGTGAGGTGTATAAAGCCGTGATGTTTTGTTGCTTGTTTCATGTTAAACTGCGCTGAGCTTCTTTTCCTTCCTTCAGATTCTGTTCTGTTTTGGAGTAAAGTGAAGTGAAACCACAAAGCTTCACTCAAGAAGTTGAGCAACATGTTCTGTGTGTGTGTGTGTGTGTGTGTTTCAGCTTGTTATGTGACTCAGACATCCTGAAAAGGTCTGATTCCTCTGTGGACGAGAGTGCAGCGTGTTTGAGGTGGAAAACAGAAAAAACCCTCAAAACATCCGCCATGTTTGTGTGAGGAGGAAAACAGGGAGGAAACAAATGAAATCACAATATTACTCACAAGTCTCAGTGGGACGGAGCGACTCGCCCACCTGGTGACCCCGGTGTGAAATCCCCGTCTCCATGGCAACAAGAGGTGTGTCTCCAGGGACCAGAAGAGTGTGTGTGCGTGTGTGCGTGTGTGTGTGTCCTTATTAGTGTTAAACCTGCTCTGACTGTCCCTGACCCACATGACGTCTCCGAGTCAACATGAAACTCACCCAGCTCTTTCACATGTAGAAATTTATATCACCTGTAAAACACAGCTGAACGTGTCTTTACTTGCGAGAGCGCACACACACACACACACACACTACTGAGAATTATTTTTAGCAATCTTTAGCCTATGACCTGAATGCAAAGCAGCAAAGTGTCTCTTGGAGCTGCTCTAAACTTTTCGCCCTCGATGACCTCTGAGATTCAGAACCTCCTCAGTACCGACATCAAGAAGGATTTGTACCAGCGTACTATACAATACTAACACCAACAAATAAAAACTGCATTTCAAAATACTGCTTGAAAATAAACATAACCCTTGCTCTTATCTTCCTTTGACACATGATGTAGCTTGTTTTAGAAAACCACTCCTGATACTCCAAGACTCCAGATAAAAGAGATTAAAAGACATTTACACCTGAGACCCTGTTTGGTAATAAAGCATCTATTCAGCGTCAATGTGCTTACAGTGGACCCCTCGTCCCAGAGTCATCCTCTGGGGACGCCCGAGACGGATTAAACGAGGCAGATGAGCCCAGGAGTACGACAGCCGAGCAGCAACCAAGTCCAGAGTTTCTGCGCTGAATTCAGCCCACAGGTTAGATGGCACAGTTTCCTTAACGATCTTCGGCAAAGTGACCGATTCAGGTAGAAGCCCATTGTCACCGCCAAGGAGGAGATGGCGGAGACTCCTGGTTTGTAGCCCATCTTTTAGAAAACGCAGTAGGTCTTCCATCCTGTCCATGAGGTGGTGATCTTCCCAGGCCTCAGAAGGTGTGCTGAGCACGAGACGAAGCCAGGCAGTTTTCAGAGCGTAGGACGAAAGCACACCTTTCCATTCAGCTTTGGCTTTTTGGTCAAACGTCTGCCCGCCGAGGTCCCGCACTTCCTTGAGCAGCTGAAGGCACTTGAGATGGCAGGAGCTGGCAGGGAGTTTAGCTTTCAACCATCCAAGAAGCTTCTGCTCCTGCTTTGGGAAGTAGACTGTCCAAAGGTCTTCCGAACGCTGAGCTCCAGGGGATGTGACCAAAAAAGCAGAATCGCCCAGAGGAAGTGCTGGGATGAGCCGAACGCCCATGGATATGTGGCAGCAGACGTAGTCAGATCGTGGTGTGAGGTGAAGCTGTACGCGCTGTCCCTCACTGAGAGAAAGGCTGAGTAAGCAGCGCTGTTCAAACGGGTATCGTATGGTTGACAGGCAGCGCTGGGACGCGCAGTAAAACCAGCGCATCACTGACTCTGGACTCAACCTGTAGACTCCTGGTGAACCAATTGAACGCAGGTAGGCATCTGTGAAGACTTTATGGCGCCGTGGCCATTCCTCCTTACGTGGCGTCTCCAGAGTAACCAGTGGTGCACCACCACAGTTGTTACCATAACAACAAGGCTCCAGTTTGAGCCCTCGGGGAAGCCGGAGTGGGACCAGGATATCAAAACAATCCGGTGAGCCCACTTTGTGCTCCTCGTACGAGCTTCCAATCTGAACAAAGTCCCCACGAAACGCCAGAGAGGACTCTGGAAGTACATCAGCCCGTCCGACTCGCACCAGCTCACTCACCAGCTTGGCCACGTGAGCCTTGCTGTGGCCAAGAACATGTGGAGAAAGGCGGACATGTCTCTCAAAGTGTTCCTCCAACAGCTCCCTTTTAGGACCTGTAGGTTTTCCGGCAACGGCATGAAAACCTCGTTTAGAAGTTCCAGGCTGAGATGAGCAGTACCTGATGAAGAAATAACACAGTGCAAAGGCGAAAACATACTTGATGAGCAGGATGGATCCAGTTCCCTGATCAGAGCAGCCATCAGGTCGTTCTTCAGATCCTCGCAGGACGAAATGATGAAGCAGCAGCAGGATGCCGAGGACACAAGAGACCAGAAGCCAGAACACCCTGAGGTTTAGCTTGTACACACTCATCCTCCTGTTCCAGTCCAGGACCTCGGCACTCTCGCAGGCATGGGATGGGATGGGGACGGGGACGGGGGTGGTTAGCCCATGCTGAGTCAGTCTCCCAGATGTTCAGCACTGTCTCGAGTTCTCCTCACTGTTCAAAACTCTCGAAAAACTCTTCTAGCCTCAGAGGCAAAGTTTACACGATGGTGATTTGTTTGTCGAACACCGTGAGTCCACTCATCCAGAATGTTTGAAAATCCCCCTCTCTCGTATACCGAGCGCTGCGTGAAATGGGAGAGCAGCTGCTTGAGTGTGTGTGTGTGTGTGTGTCTATGAGCTCAGAGGAAATGCCAAACTCTTGAGAGAGGAATTTCTGCTTAAAAAAAAAAAAAAGTGAGCCACTCAGAGTCACACTCCTCCCCTTCACCCTCTCCGCCTCTCAGAGACACGGAGGAAGAAAACTGACTTCCTGCTTCGTGGTGTGTTTCGCTGACTTCTACTGAGGAACTGCATTTCAGTGCATGTGGATAGAACGCAGTGAAAAGTACAAAGACTTTAATGATATATTATGTGTGTGTGTGTGTTTGCACAATGTCCAAACTAAACTCCCGAATTAATTATAAGGTATGATGTCAGACAGGGAGTTGATGTATTAACTCACCTAAACTAAACAAAAGCTCATTGAGGGAGTGACTGAGAAACTCCAGGCCTCACACACACACACACACAGAGTCTCGTCCCCGTGCCCTGTCACTATGATACGTCCCCAGTTCCTGCACACACCACGTTAACACTCCCTGGCCTCGTCCTGCTCCACGTCTGAACCAACAAACAGGAAAAAGAAAGAGTTTTCCCATACCGATCCTGATCCCAAAGATTTTGCATGCAAATGCTGAATTTTCATATCGCCCGAGCATGCACAGCAGCCGTTGAGAAGCTTGGCTTGTTCTCACTCCAGCGTCACACTGTGCAGCTCACGTTTCATGTGTTCATCTGCACAATTCCTCCATCAGAGTCTACATTTGGAATAAACAAAGGAGCCACACACTCCCACGCCTGCAGGCCACGTCAGCTTCAGCGGCTCAGTAATCTGCAATAAACGGAGCATCTGTGCACCATGACCTCATATACTGCATAATGTACACACTAATATAGGTCAACATGCAAAAGTTTGCGCCCCCTCAGGACAATAAAGTTGTGTAATGCTGAGCAGGATTTAATCATCACTCCCCGATACAGCCAGTGTACATCAGAACAGGATGTGGTTTCTACACAACACACAAGATTACACAAAGGGCAAACACATAACAGTGTGAGACGAGTGCAGGACAGCAAACGCACAGGACAGAGACGATGGTACGGGGAAAGCCGTGAGAACGATTGACTGAATTGTGTAGCGGTGTAGTCAAAATACATCACCAGCCTATTTATCACAGAAAAAGTGCTTTATTTTCTCAGGGGAGAAAAAACCCCCACTGTTAAACTCCCGTCCACAGAGTCTGACTGACAGGTCAACCTTACTGACACTGAAAGCGAAAATGCAAACACAAACAAGATCACAGAGGAGTTTTATTTTTGTCTGAGTTGCTGTTTACGCTGCCCCCTAAGATTCAGACAGACAGACAGACAGACAGACAGAGTTGTGTTTTGGTTTGGATGAACTGATCTGCTCTGTGTGATTGTGATCATTGAGGATGCAGCGTCACTCCAGCGATGATCTGAACAGATCCTGAGGGATTTCGTGTCTCCAGCAGAGCTGCAGTCTGAGGAAGGAAGTGCTGTTTATTCTCAAGTGAAGATAAAACCCAAGGCAGAGACAGCCTCGTCCACCAAACTCCCATCACCTCCTTATCAAACTGCACTTCACTTAAAATACCAACGGGTATATCTAAACACACACACATACACACACACACGGTCCTTCAGTGAGTGACGGTGCAGATCATCAGGTCATTATTAATATTAATAACTGTTTCCTCAACACAGGATGTGATTTAACTTCATCCCTGAGGAAACATCATGTGGGAGAAAACATGAGTGGATGAGCTGACGTGACCACATGACCACATGACGCTAACTCAGAGACGAGTGCAGGGCTCAGGTCACTATTAACAGGAGGAAAATGGGTTCCTGAAGGTTCTCTGTCTGGGTGATGGCACACACACAACTCAGGGCTTCAAGGTTTTTAGCTTGACATGTTGAAGCTACTCTTTAGTTTAACTCACAACATTATTAAAGTATCCAGAAAAAATTAATACAGAGATATGAACCATTTTCTAGATAACTGAATAAAAAATATTGTGCCTGTAGTGGTGCAAAATGTACAAATTTTATAGAAGCAATTAGAAAGGTTAGAAATTGTAATCAGTTAAAGCAGCTGTTTGTAACTTTTACGACCCTCTGCTGTCTGTGAGATGAACTGCAATTCCAATTCTAATGAACATTAACACTTCTTCACCTTTTCCCTGAATCAGTTTCATTGACACTTTGTCTCCGAGTTGCCTCATAAAGTAAAGGGGTGGAGCTGAGCAGTTCTGTTAAAGAGAGAGAGGTGGAACTTATTTCAGGGCCAGAAAAATGTAAACAGAAATCTGAAAGAAAACAAACAATCTAGTAGAATTCACTGCATGGCAAAATGACAATATGTGATTATTGTTATTGTCGTTGTGGGTCTAGAAACACTTTTAAATGTCACAAAAAAACAAAAATCACAGTTTATCACCAAGAAAATGCAAAGCAGCGTAAACACCTCTACAGTTACAGCTCGACTGTTACAAAGCGTTGACACTGGAGACTCCTTCCATAAATGTCACATAAACACAAACATCTCCTTACAGTTCACACATTTTTTTAATCTGTTTACGCAGAGCGTCCACTGTTCACGTCCCCGTGAATGAGCTGTTACTATCGAAACCATAACGTATCACAGCGTGCACATTAATGAGAAATAAACCTGTGATAGTCTTTATCAGAAGTATACCTGAACTTTTAATTTTTCATTTTGTGTTTCAGCCCCAGTGTTTATTTACTTTGATCTGCACGCGATCATTAATTTTTTAGAACATTAGACTTTATTTATTTCACTCGGCCTGGGCATGTTTTTAACGGTGTGTCTGAAGATTTTTAACGTGGCTCATTTCCTCAAACCCAAGTGACTCACGCTGCATCTGCTGATGTGTCAGCGTCCTCTCCAACACGCCGGCGTGGTGTTCGCGCGACTCAGTGTCCTGAACACAACAGAACATCTTAAAAAAAACCAGATCACATGTCAAGAGGAATCTGTTCTTCCTCTCGGGTCGTTAAAGCACACCATCACAGAATGTGTGTTTGTGTACCAGCACGGTGGCCGTTTGGGCTCCAAACTACAGCGATAATATTTTAAACAACTTCACTTCAAAACGCTCGACAGAGACATTTTCAAACGGAACGTCTGACTGACACTGTAGTCTGATTCAATCTGAACCAAAATAAATAAAACCTCCAAAAATGTTCAAAAATATGCCTAAGGGTTCTTTATCCCTCAGCAAGAACCTTATATACAACAGTGTTTCTAACTAGAACCCTTTTTGGAAGCTAACAACCTTTAATTATTTAATAAAACCTGAATTAAAGAAACCTGACATTCATAAAATTTAAACCCTTATGTGTTCTTCAGTTGTCCCTCTGGAGGGACCCTTAAAGGTTCTATGTAGAGCCCTAGAAGGGTATTTCCCTGTCAGAGGAACACTTCTGGAAAACTATGATCCATGACTTTATCAATAAATCCTGCTGTCTTTTTTGGTGAAACCTTATAAAAATTTGATGTGGAACTCTACAACATGTTCCACTATGAGAAAGAGTTCCAAGTAGAACCCTTTAAGAAGCTAAGAACGCTTAATTATTCAATGAACCTTTAAAGTGCATATCCTGGACCAAATTCAGGTTTTTTTTATATGAAAGTCTGTCCCTTTACACACTCGTCCAGAAGGATAATTTTGCACAAGGCCGTCTGTCTACAGCAGAAAAAAATAAAATAACAAAACGCGTCTGGAAAAAT
>JAOBAM010000013.1:47317829-47329435 GCA_025212355.1 Notarius kessleri
ATATTTTGGTGTTGTGGTTTTCTGAATTTATAATAATTATGCTGCTTCACATACATACATACATACATACATATATATATAAAATTAAAAAATAATAATAAAATAAATAAAGTCAACTGCATTCTGTCCTCGCCAAAATAAAGCTCTGGGCAAGTGGAACTGTTTTACAGGCGAGTACATTTTGGGTGCTGCTCACCCGCTGGGCAAATAAGGCTGGGAGATTTTTTCGAGGATTGCTCTAACATAATAAACCTGATACAAGAGGGGAAAACAATACAGCAGAGAAAATTCAGCTCATAAACAAGACCAAGGACTCAGTTTTGGTTTTTTTTTTTTAACAGAAGCGTGTTAGGTGGCTAACATTGAGGTGTGTGAGAAGCTGGAAACGGTCTCGTTCACTCACTGGCTGGAAATACGGCAACATGGAACTGCGTTACATGAAGGAAAAGTGCGTTAAAATCTCACACAAAAAGGTCATAGAGCTAAAGCTACATAAATGATTCGACAGATAAGTTTAAAACGTGTGTTGGATTTATTTCCTGAAATCTGCAACACGCACGTTAAATTCTGCAGCGCGACGGTTCAGCTCTACAAAAAAAAAACAACACACGCAGCCTGTCTATTCACAGTCGAATCACTTTCTCAATGGAGTTCACTCGGAAGTGGGCCAAGGGTGTTTGAGCGAGACCCGAGTGCGTTCTCACCTGCTTGAAGACCCACTCATAGGCAGAGAACCCAGAACACACCAGGGTTCCGTTCAGAAATGCAAATTCTTAAACGATTCGAATGATTTCTAGCTTTGTGAAATGAGTGAAACTGGACAGGCCTTTATTGTGAGATAACTGCTTAGTGTGAGGACGTACCTTAAATTTGGGCAAAGGAAGTGACATCTCCGTGTGTCTGGACCAAATCCTCCGAGGTCGAGGGTCACGTAACTCCCCCACAGGAGGAAACCCTGAGTCCTGAGGACCAGCAAATACGAAACATCAAACTCTTACCTTGTTACGCTCATTTACACTAAATGATTCATTTTTGTAAAATCCAACAGATCTATTTTGCGTTTTTCAAACCTTCTTGGAACTTTTACAGAAAAAACAAAAAACCCAACCCACACAACAAATTGAAACATGCTGCTTCAAAGACAAAAGTCTGAAGCCTTCAAATGTCTGCTAATTTTTATTCTCAACAACCAAGTGATGAAAACTACTCCTTAGATTAATTTATTTGTGCATTAAATTAAACTCCAAACACACAGTGTTTAATGCTGATTATAATACATCACACACACTAAGATCTGAGCGTTGAAATTGTTCAACACACACACACTTCCGAAAAGGTGTGTTTTCTCAATTTCAGGTGTTTAATGTGGTTCAGAGCTCGTACCGGGATGCTGAAGTGAATCCCATCGTATCTGTAGATTTTCTGAGCGACCCTGCGGATGGCCGGGTCCTGTAGGAGTTTGTAGCTCTTCCATTGCAGGCTCAGAGTTCGCTGGGTGTCCGACCCACTGTCTGGATCCATGCTATTACTGCGCGCACACACACACACACAGTGAGGAGAGCTGTGATTAACCCAAGACTGCAACATAACAGTGTGTGAAAGCTTTAACAAAAAGCTCAAGAGTTACTTCATACAGAAAACTCCAAGTTTAAACTTCTTTCATGGACAAGCTGGTCTGTCTTTCACATCCTACGTTACCCACAATGTTGCTCTGAAAGCGTTGCACTGCCCTCGCTTCAACTCTACACAAAGAAAGTGATGCAGCGGCACTTTAATCTGTCCAAGATCCAACAGATCAACTTCCAGATTGACTACTTTCACACCAACACAACCATCATCCCCATCGCTTCTTATCGTGTATGTCTCTATAGACACCTGACAGCAGGTTAGCGTGCTAGCTAAACACGGAGCACTCACAGCAGAGAGGTTATAACACAAGAAGAGTTTCTCAGCACCACCTTCACCCACGCTGGTCCACTTTAACCCAAGGCGCTGCGGGTGTACACGTGTTTGAGGCGAGGTCAAGCATCAGGGTCATCACAAGGAGACATTCCACATCTGAGCGAGAGATTAAATGATATTACTGATGGAGAGGGAAGATAAACACGGAATTCTACGTCAGTCAACCCACAAACTCCACCCACTTCCACATGAATAAACTCTGAACGTTTACTCTCGGCTGGAAAAGAGAAGTGCGTGAGAAGACGAACACAACCCATGTTTACTGCTCATGACCTGCTCCTCTCGAGCAAGACACACCCCATAGGGCGGGGCATATCCGTTCGAGTGTTTAATTGGACGAATGCAGCACTAGTACAGGATGAGTCATTGAGGAGGAGAACATGAGTTTATCCACAAGAGATGAGTCATTACAATAATTTATTTGTATAATCCTATTATTATCATCTAAAAATGTTTACGAAAGCAGGAAAGTAAACAGGAGCCGAGCTGCTAACGACACCGTTTACTGACTCTCAGGATGTTCTGAACAGAACCCAAAACATACAGCAGTGGTGTTTATCTCGCGCATGCGCACTGTCAACAATAACAACTCGCTGAATAACTCAAGCTAATCAACAGGTTTATTCACAGAAACATGACGTCAGTGCGTCAGGAGCCGCTTTACCTGGGATTAGTGAACACCACGGACTCACCTGGAGCAGGTGAGCGCATTAACCAGCACACAAACCAGTTACACACACTGAACCAGACCTAGCACTGTTAGCTCACTATGAAGAGAGAGAGAGAAAAAAAACAAGACATTAAAAAAGAAAGCATTTTGTTGTGTTTGTTTTTTTAAATAGAAGAGTTCTCTGGTATTTTGATCCGTTAATTTAGTCAGGTTATAATTTTGAAAAGAGAACCTCGGATTAGCCGCTTTAGCTCCTTATTTACCTCAGAGAGTACAAGAAAATAATAAAAAAAAAACACTAATTTAATTCAAATTTCACTTCTGTGGTTAAATCGGGTTCATTTCGGTAAATTCTGACGGACTAAATTAATCCTGGAGGAGCTGTGTGTGTGTGTGTGTGTGTGTGTGTGTAAAGTAAAGCTAAAGCTAACGCTAACAGACACTGGCGGTCAGTCAGAGGAACGAAATTAGCATGATGCTAACAACACTGCACGCGCTACACTACTAACCGAGGCACAAATTTACAGATGTGTGTGTGTGCGCGCGCGGGTGTGTGTGTGTGTTTACGCTTACAGAATCAAATGAATCCCAGCAGTCTGGGGAATGAAGCTGAGCGTTATTTATACTGTCTCCATTAGCAGCGTGTGGAACACTGAGTTAATTAAAGCGCTGTGTGCGCGGTGGTCACTCACCGCATATAAACACTTCCGTCTCAGTTCCCTTCACTCGCGCTCCGAGCCGAGCTCATTACAGTGAAAGCGCGCAGGCGGCGTGCGTGTATTCGCGCTGTGAGCGAGCCGAGGCCTGGCCTTCCCTCCCCAACCCTCCGCTCCGCCAGCCGGGCGAAAAAACAACACTCGGCGCAAAACAAACCGCGCCGTTTTCCGCCTCCTCACAGCCAAAGTCGCACCTCAGACAGCGCGGCTTCAATTCCGGTAAAAACCGGAAACCTTACAAACCTCTGCACTTCACCTCTGAGCGCCGTTTCGTGAAAAACAGTGAATAAAACAGAGCGGAGCCGCCGCCGCCATGGCGCAACCAACCTGCTGTACACCTCCTCGCCTGTCCGCCATTACAGTGAGTCCCACAGCGCCAGCCTGCTCATCCACAGCCGCACTTTCCACACCGAGTCACAGCACGAACACGCGCAGACCCGAACACGCGCAGACCCAACCGCTCTCACTCAGCCATCTGATCACACTTCTGACTCGAGTTAATTCCAAACGCTCAATAGATATATTTTTTGCATTTGAGTCGAACGCAGTGAGAGTGGATGTAAAACCGCGAATGTGCGCTTGTGGATGATAAATACGTCATCATGGTGTCAGGCAACGGAGTCGTTCGGCCGGGCCGAGTTCAGAATCAGAACCAGAACCGAGTTTATGGGTCAAGAAGTTAGAAGAAAATTAAAAACGACAAGATTAGTGACAATAAATAGAATTAAAAAAAAAGAAAAAGAAGAATCTAAAATCTGCCAGTTTGGCAGTGGTCTGTGTGCAGGAGCTGCACGGTGTGTCCCGGAAGGGCAAAACCAGGTCACATGATGAACAGGAGTCATGGAAAGGTCCCGACCTAATTATGGTCGAACTAAAGGTTAGAGAAGCAGCTTTAAGACCAAAAGGTTGCCAGGTTGATTCCCTGGACCAGCAGGAATGGATGAAGTGCCCTTGAGCAAGGCAGCGAACCCCCAGCTGCCCCGAGACCGCTCTGGGTCTGGTGTCCATCCGTCTGGATAAGAGCGTCTGCGAAATGCTGTGAATGTAGTGAGCCATGACATGAATGTGTGAGAAGAGAATCTGTGCAGTGGGTTAAATAAATAACCAAGCTGTACAGGGTGAGCCGGAATGTGCAGTAAAGGTTTACAGAATGAGAGTCAGTGGGGTCTCTGACCTTATTGTTGAGGCGGCTGCAGTGGCGGAAAAGCTGGCCTTATTGCATAAGGTTTTGGTTCTAATGGACCACAACCTCCTACCAGAGGGGAGTGTCTCAAAAAGTTTGTGTCCAGGGTGAGAGCGGTCAGCCACAATCTGTCCTGGACTCGTACAGGTCCTGAAGAGACTGAAGGTTGTAGCCGATCATTCTCTCAGCAGAGCGAATGATGTGCTGCAGTCTGTCCTCGTCCCTGGCAGCAGCGTACCAGACGGTGATGGAGGAGGGACTCGATGATGGTGGTGTAAAAGTGCACCATCGTTGTCTTTGACAGATCGAACTTCTTCAACTGCCACAAGACCATCATCCTCTGCTGTGCTTTCTTGGTGAGAGAGCAGGTATTCGTCTCCCACTTGAGGTCCTGGGTGACTGTAGTGCCCAGGAAGTGGAAATACTCCACAGAGATCACTGCGGAGTCAAACAGGGTGTGGCAGAGTTCATCCTGAAGTCAACAGTCATCTCTACTGTCTTTAGAGCATTTAGCTCTAACTTGTTCTGCCTGCACCAGGACACCAGATGGTCAATCTCCCACCTGTAGGCAGACTCCTCCTCATCAGAGATGAGTCCAATGAGGGTGGTGTCATCTGCGAACTTTAGGAGCTTGACAGACTGATGCCTGGAGGTGCAGCTGTTGGCGTAGAGGAGAGAGGATGTAGCCTTGGGGGGGATCCGGTGCTGATGGTTCAGGAGTCAGAGACGTGTTTCCCCAGCTTCATGTGCTGCTTCTTGTCAGACAGGAAGTCAGTGATGCACCTGCAGGTGGAGTCAGGCACACTGAGCTGGGAGAGCTTGTTCTGCAGAAGAGCCAGGATAACTGTGCTGAAGGTGGAACTGAAATCCACAAACAGGATCCTAGCATAGGTTCCTGAGTAGTCCAGGTGCTGGAGGATGAAGTGAAAAGCCGTGCTGACAGCGTCGTCTGCAGATCTGTTGGGTCGATAGGCGAACTGCATGGGGTCCAGGAGCAGGTCAGCGATGGCTTTAAGGTGGTAAAGCACAAGGTGCTCGAAGGATTTCATAACCACAGAAGTCACGGCAACAGGTCTGTAGTCATTTGATCCTGTGATCCTTGGCTTTTTGGGGACAGGAATAATGGTGGAGGCCTTTATATGAAGATGTCTGAACACCGGAGACAGCTGATCAGCACAGTGCTTCAGGATAAATGGTGAGACAGAGTCGGGACCTGCTGCTTTGCAGGGGTTCAGCTTCTTAAAGAGCTTGTTGACGTCCCTCTCCAGAACGGAGAGCGTTGCGGCTGTGGTGGGGGGGCCTCCAGGGTGAGAGGTTGTAGAGAGGCCCCAGCAGCAGGAGAGGTGGGGGAGGTGGTCAGGAGCTGGTGTGTGGATTCACGGAGGATGATATCAGGACAGTCCCATTGTCTTTCAAAGTGGCAGTGGAACTCCTTCAGTTGGTTGGCCAGGCGTAAGTCATTAACGAGGGGGAGCTGAAGATTTGTAGTTAGTGATCTGTCTGAGCCCTTCCTTTCCAGACAGACGCTGAGTCGTTGGCTGAGAACTGGTGTTGGAGTTCCTCAGTACAGTCGTTTAGCTTCTCTCACCGCCTTGCTAAACCTGTTCCTAGACTCTTTAAACCTGCTCCTGTCCCCACTTCTGAACACTTGTTCCTTTTCCACCTTTAGCTGTCGGAGCTGATCTGTGAACCACGGTTGGCCATTACTGTAACTCACCCTGGTTTGTGATGGAACGCAGGAGGTCTGAGGTGAGTTGGTGTGGATTTCCCCTGATGTTCACTCGACAATACATCAGAGCCAGAACGTCCCTGTCCACACTGAACTATAGAATGTTTCGTGATTTAATGAACAGTGATGTTAAATACACCGAGGAGCTCAGTGTCTCTCTTTCAAACTTCCACCGTCATCGTGATTCCCGTCATGAGCTGCGTCTCAAATCAGAAACTCTGACTTTACATTCAAAAGTGTTTACTACTCTAGAAAATCCAGAAGTCTTTGACACAATACGGTGTTTTTTCTGTAGGTTTGAAAGCAACGTGAGAGGATTTGAAACACGAACTGCAACAGGAAACCCCGTTAGTGTTAGTGCTGAGTAACTCTCTAGAATAGCACACAAGTATGAGATTTGAGACACAACACTAGTGAGTTTAGCGGACATTAGTCTATTTTTATTGCTCTGATAGTGCAGCGTGTCAGGAGAGTGAAGCGTTACAGTTTCCAACTGTTTTAGCAGCTGAAGCTGGAGAATATTCTAAAATGCATTGCATTATCAGCATTTACAGTATCTGTGTAACCAATCACATCGTCCCTTGTTAAAGGGTATGCACGTGATGTCACTATGGTTACTGAGTGGCAGAAAACCTCACTTGCTGTGTGGCAGCATTAACATTCAGGTCAAATGTACCAAAACACACACACACACACAAAAAACCACATCTAAAAAATGGATTTCATGTCTATATACAACAAAAGAGGAGATTGTGAGTTTCTCTCAAACCCTCATGAGGGAATGCATTGTAGATATTAATAACTAAATGAGCAGTAATTTTTTCACCCGTAGTCAGCTGGGATAGGATCCAGCTTGCCTGCGACCCTGTAGAACAGGATAAAGCGGTTAGAGATAATGAGATGAGATGATTAAAAGTAGAAAATTACAAACAAGAGATTTTAAAATGACACATGTTGGAGTTTATGATTGCTGTCCTATATGAAGCTCTGAAATGAATGATGATCAGTGTGTATGGTTTCAGGTTGGTGTTGTATCATCTGCATGTTTTACCACTTCAGGTGATGAACCCTGATGATTTCCCAGTGCTCCAGTCAGAGCCATGGCCCGTGTGATTCCTGAGCCACTCCTACATCACACCACATTGATTTCCATGTTCACTAATCCATGATTGTCACAACGGTCAGTCAGATTAGGGCTAAAAGAAACAGCGTGGCCTCTGAAGATGCTAATGGAGGAAAAGGCCTGTTAATTGCTGCTGACTGTGGAAAGTAAATGAATTATCGATTGGGTTCTAACACTCACACTTCTGTACTTCCACTGCATTACAAATCCGTATAGCGTTAAAAATTCCCCACTGGTGTAAGTACATTTCCTGTCACGTAATTACACACACACACACACACACACACACACCACTAAGCAGCTCATTAGCCAGAAAAGTCCTGTTTATTTGCTTGTTTCTTTGCCAACAGGAGAAAAGAGGATTTTTGTATCTTGGGTACTATGTAGTGAACTAAAGTCTTTATATTATTTGTAGTGCATTATATAGGGAGCTTAATGTTTTATTACTACATCTAGTGGACTATACAGGGAGCATAAAGCTTTAATATTAGATCTAGTGCACTATATATGGAGCATAAACATTTGATATTGGTTCTTGCACCCTAGAGCGCTAGCTTTAAGCTTTAATATTAGATCTAGTGCAGTATATAGGGGGCATAAAGCTTGAACATTTTATCAATTGCACTATATAGGGAGCTTAAAGATTTAATATTAGGTCTAGTGCACTCTATAGGGAGTTTGAAACTTTGATATTAGATCTATTGCCCCAGAGAGGGTGCTTAAAGCTTTACTATTTGATCTAGTGCCCTATACAGGAAGCATAACGCTTTAATATTTTATCAATTGCACTATATATGGATCTTGAAGATTTAATATTAGGTCTAGTGCACTCTATAGGGAGTTTAAAGCTTTATTATTAGATCTAGTGCACTATATATGGAGCATAAAGCCTTGATATTAGATCGAGTGCCCTTGAGAGCGTACTGAAAGCTTTAATATTTGATCTAGTGCCCTATAGAGGAAGCATAAAGCTTTAATATTTTATCCAGTGTCCTATTTAGGGAGCTTAAAGCTTTAATATTAGGCCGAGTGCACTCTATAGGGAGTTTAAAGCTTTATTATTAGATCTAATGCAATATAGAAGGAGCATAAAGCTTTAATATAAGATCTAGTGCACTAGAGAGGGAGCATAAAGCTGTGATATTAGATCTAGTGCACTAGAGAGGGAGCTTAAAGCTTTAATAATAGATCTAGTTCCCTACGGAAAGAGCATAATGCTTTAATATTAGGTCTGCTGCCCTAGAGAAGGAGATTAAAGCTTTAATATTAGATCTAGTGCACTAGAGAGGGAGCATAAAGCTTTGATATTAGATTTAGTGCACCATAGAGGGAGCATTAAGCTTAAATATTAGATCTAGTGCCATAGAGAGGGAGCTTAAAGCTTTAATATTAGATCTAGTGCACTCGAGAGGGAGCAAAAAGCTTTAATATTTGATCAAATGCCCTTGAGAGGGGGCTTAAAGCTTTAATATTCGATGTAGTGCCCTAGGAAGGGAGCTTAAAGCTTTAATATTAGGTCTAATGTATGACAGAGGGCACTTAAAGCTTTAATATTACATCTAGCAAACTAGAAAGGGTGCATAACCCTTTAAGATTAGTTCTAGTTCCAGAGAGGGGGAGCATAAAGCTTTACTGTTAGATCTAGTGTACTATATAGGGAGCTTAAAACTTTGAAATTAGATCTAGTGCCCCAGAGAGGGTGCTTAAAGCTTTACTATTTGATCTAGTGCCCTATACAGGAAGCATAAAGCTTTAATATTTTATCAAGTGTACTATATAGGGAGCTTAAAACTTTAATATTGGTCTATTGCACTCCATAGGGAGTTCTAGTACACTATATATGGAGCATAAAGCTTTAATATTAGATCTAGTGCACTAGAGAGGGAGCTTAAAGCTTTGATATTAGATCTAGTGCCCTAGAGAGGGAGCTTAAAGCTTTAATAATAGATCTAGTGCCCTACGGAAGGAGTATAACGCTTTAATATTAGGTCTGCTGCTCTAGAGAAGAAGCATAAAGCTTTAATATTAGATCTAGTGCACTAGAGAGGGAGCATAAAGCTTTGATATTAGATGTAGTGCCCTAGGAAGGGAGCTTAAAGCTTTAATATTAGATCTAATGCATGACAGAGGGCACTTAAAGTAATATTACATCTAGTGCACTAGAAAGGGTGCATAACCCTTTAAGATTAGTTCTAGTTCCAGAGAGAGGGAGCATAATGCTTTAATGTTCGATATAGTGCACTATATAGGGAGCTTAAATCTTTGAGATTAGATCTAGTGCCCCAGAGAGGGTGCTTAAAACTTTACTATTTGATCTAGTGCCCTATAGAGGAAGCATAAAGCTTTAATATTTTATCAAGTGTACTATTACAGGGAGCTTAAAGCTTTAATATTGGTCTACTGCACTAGTACACTATATATGGAGCATAAAGCTTTAATATTAGATCTAGTGCCCTAGAGAAGGAGCATAATACTTTAATATTAGATCTAGTGCAATAGAGAGGGCACATAAAGCTTTAATATTAGATCTAGTGCACTACAGAGGGTGCATAAAGCTTTAATGTTAAATCTAGTGCCCTTGAGAGTGTGCTTAAAGCTTTAATATAAGATCTAGTGCACTAGACAGAGAGCTTAAAGCTTTAATATTAGATGTAGTGCCCTAGAGAAGGAGCATAATACTTTAATATTAGATCTAGTGCACTAGAGAGGGCACATAAAGCTTTACTATTAGATCTAGTGCACTACAGAGGGTGTGTAAAGTTTAATATTAAATCTAGTGCCCTTGAGAGGGTGCTTAAAGCTTTAATATTAGATATAGTGCAGTACAGAGGGTGCTTTAAACTTTAATATTAAATCTAGTGCCCTTGAGAGGGTGCTTAAAGCTTTAATATTAGGTCTAGTGCATGACAGACGGCACTTAAAGCTTTAAAATTACATCTAGTGCACTAGAAAGGGTGCATAACGCTTTAAAATTAGATGCTGTAGTTCCAGAGAGAGGGAGCATAAAACTTTGTTAGAGCTAGTGTACTATATAGGGAGCTTGAATCTTTGATATTAGATCTAGTGCCCTAGAGAGGGTGCTTAGAACTTTAATATTAGATCTAGTACACTGTACTGTGAACGAAGCAGTAACCTGGTGACCTCGGAGACGTGAACTACATGCAGGTCATTTGTATAATCTGAAGAGGAATTTGCGTAACACGACTCTGAATACCTGTAACTTTCCGGATGTAAGTTCTGATGCTCAGCTCTCTGTAAGTTCATCTTCTGTCTGATTTAATGATGTACAGATGACACTTCAGCTCTCCGGCCATGAAAGTTTGATGCTGTGAGAATATTTTTGGTATATTTGCATGTTTTCTGTCTCTTTTTCTTGTCTGTAGGAATAAAAGAAAGGGCGCAGTCATGAGCAGCGTGTTGAATTCTGAGTCGAGACGTCCCGCTCCGCCCTCATTATTCTGAACATTGATCTTTCCAGCCGGCACCAGTCTGAAATGATCTATAAACTAAACGCAACACCACATAACAATGTTCCTATTCACACACAGCAGGAGACGAGGCCCACAGATTGGTGTGTGTGTGTGTGTGTGTGTTGAAGACACTGCCTGACGGGCTGAGGGAATTCACATCAGCAGGACTTCTGATGGTTAGAAGGAGTCACATTGCGTGTCATCTGTGTCTGAACCATTTCAGTAAATGACGAGGGAAATAAAAGGGCGAGGAAGAGAAGGAGTCCTGTTTGCCTTCCTTTGATGGCACAGATGCAATTTAGTCAAAATCACTGCAGCATCTGGAGTGTGACTTCACGTCTGCTCAGTCTCAGGATCCAAAGAGAACCACATCTCTACAAACATGGAGTGAAATAAAGGCTTTTAGACGACAAAATATAAAGTGAACTAAATACAGAGCGACGTGCTTTTATATTAGGAGTGATGAAGAAGGCGTGGCCTCTGTATGTATCAATTTCAGTGAAGGAGGTGTGGCCACTGTGTATATCAGTCTCAGTGAAGGAGGCGTGGCCTCTGAACCGGTTAATTTCAGTGAAGGAGGTGTGGCCACTGTGTATATCAGTTGCAGTGAAGGAGGTGTGGCCACTGTGTATATCAGTTGCAGTGAAGGAGGTGTGGCCACTGTGTATATCAGTTTCAGTGAAGGAGGTGTGGCCACTGTGTATATCAGTTGCAGTGAAGGAGGTGTGGCCACTGTGTATATCAGTTTCAGTG
>JAOBAM010000013.1:47674797-47694686 GCA_025212355.1 Notarius kessleri
GTTTTAGGTCATATTTATGCAGAAATGCAGAAAATTCGAAAGGGTTCACAAACTTTCAAGCACCACTGTAAACTGACATAAATCCTCTCGGAGAATTATAAATTGCCATAAATGATGAATATTTTCAATTCTAACACAAGTTAGCTGGCTATCATGAGGTAACCTGACAGGATTTTCTGAAGTGATGTCCTATTCCTTTCTGAAGGTTGTGTCTTTGGGTTTATAATTTTCTACCTGAGTGCAATGCCAGCTCTGTGCCAAGGTTTCCGAGAACACACTCTCACATAATCCTTCTTGTTCACGTTTTCCAAGAACTTAACATACAGACGTTGGTATCTCATCTTTGCATCTCCAAAGTAGCCCAGGTACTGCAGGTGAGTGAGAGGAAGAGAGGAATATATTTTATTACTCACTTCACAGCTGGCAGAAACAGAGGAGCAACCAGAAGATGAGAAGCTCTCGGAATGATGGAGGAGGTCATTAAAAAGGAACAACTCACATTGCTGGTGGCACAGAACTGCCGCTGGCCATCCTTAATCTCAGGTGCGAATTTCTGCAGCAGAGCTTTTTGCACTCTCCAGATCGGAGGAGGCTCTCGTCCTGTCTGCAGAGCCAGCTAGACGGCGAGAGGAAAGAGAGATGAACAGGTGAGGAGGGAGAGAAAGAAAGATAGAGAAGCAGAGTTCGAGTTACAGAGGAAGAGATGGCGGTAAAATGGAGAAAGTCAGCATGGAATAAAGAATAGAAAGATGGAACGAAGGTGAGAGAGGTGGGAAAGTGGGAGAGAGTAAAAGAAGGGAAAACATGTAGAGAAAATGAAATGAGAAGACAAGGAAAGGAGCTGAGAGAGAAGAATAAAGGGAGAAAGAGAAGTTCACATGGGATAGAAGAACAATGGGAAAGGGAGAGAGATGGAGGTGATGGAGAGATAGAGAGAAAAGGTGATGGAGAGAAAAGAGATAAAATAGGGATAAAATGAGAGGAAGAAAGAAGAGAAAGATGGAAAGAGATTTAGAGAGAAAGCAAGAAAACAAGGAAAAGAAGGGAAACGAAAGAAAAATTAAGAGGCAGAAAAGAGAAAGAAATAGAATGAGAGGGAGAGTTTGAATATGATTGAGGTCATAAAAAGAGATAAGAAAAAAGTAGTAGAGAGAGGAATAAAGGAGAAACAATTGTGAAAGTGTAGAATAAGGGAGAGATGAAAGCACAGAAAGAGGGAAAACAGGAAAGAGGGAAAACAGGAAAGAGACAGAGAGGCAGAAAAGTTAGAAAAAGAAAAAGAAGGGAAAATATATACAGAAAGAAATAGAGGAGTGAGAGGAAAGAAAGTTAAGGAAAGAGATAATAATGAGAGAGAGAGAGAGAGAAAATGAGGGAAGACAGGAGACCAAGTACAGCCCATTACAAGCATACAGTGTCATACACACTGCTAATTTAAATCCCCAGCAGTAATGGATGATGACGGTAACAGATGTTAACAGATGTCGATGCATGTTTACCTTGAGCGTGCCGATGTCCTCTGTGCGCACCACAAACTCGTCCCTCTCTCTGAAAATGCCCTCGCCGCCACTCTCACTGTCCTCCTCCTCGCTCTCTCCAGCAATGGCTGCATTGTCCTGCTTCTTAGCCAGGTGGAGGGAGGTGATCTGAGGGGTGGGGGCATCCTCAGGAGTTGGAGGTGAGGGAGGCGACGGGTGGGGTAACTCCATGTGCAGAGGCGGGGAGGAGGATGGTGGAGGAGTGGCAGATGGAGGAAGTGTTGGAGGAGGAGGAGATGGGGAGGGGAGAGCTGGAGGAGAAGGACTCGGAGGGAGAGACTGATGGAGCAGCGGAGCCGGCTGAGGTGGTGGGTGTGGCCGTGGTGGTGGGCTGCCCTCATCCACAGCAGGAAGAGGTGAGGGAACAGAGAGAAGAGGAGGAGGAAGAGGTGATGGGGAGGAGGAGGTGGGAGGAGAGGGAGAAAGAGATGGAGGAGAGGGTGGTGCAGGAGCAAGAGGAGGCTCAGATGAAGAATCTGGAAAAGGGGAAGATGAATAACAAATATAGCAGAGGGTTAATGTGGGTCCAAACACATAACCAACAAAGACCATGAAACACTCCTGAATACAGAAATACTGCTTATAAAATATTATAAGCTCTTATAACATATTCTACCACAATGCTGTGGAATTCTCAAATCTGAAGGCGTGGATTAATTATCTATAACCACACAGCTCTGACAGTTGTCACACACATTATCATTTCTATAGCAACAAATCATTCATAGGGACTTGTGCATACAACACAGACACTCCACATAACTTAGCACTCGGAGAAGAGCATACAATTGTTGATGTGAAGTTTTATTTACCATTTATTGAAGGACTCTCCAATGTCAGTACTTTGTAACAGTCTGAGGTAGGCATGTAGCAATATATTGTGCAATGATAAATTGCGATACAAATTTGATGATTTAAATTAATGAAACAAAACAAAAAACAGCTATGATTATCAGACTCTAATCTTAGTTTTTCCTCACTGTAATTACATTGTTTAGACAGCACAATAACAGACAATATGCACATGACTTCACTATAGGCAGAAGAAATACAGCTCTAATTTGGCAAAAACACACAAAATCAGATCTAAAATAGGAAAGAGCTGCTCTTCCATTCCACCAATCAGTAGCTTAAATGTAATTCAGTCTCTTGTTATCAGTTATATGCAACATGCTGGAAACTATTTCAACTACATCAAGCTGCTAGAAATATTCAACTTTTTATTTCATTCATGTTTTTAGTCACTCACAAGGGTGTTACAGAAACAGGACTAAGACAAAGTTTACACCTCATCATTTCATTCGTCTTGTATGTGGACTGTATCCTGAACAAATTGTAGCTGTCTCTCTCCAGTTGGTCAGACTAGAATCCGTTAATATATTCCCCTGTATTATGTAGTACCTTGTTAGATGAATGAATATATCGAGGATATTACATGGTGGCACGAAGATATGAAGTTTATCTTCAAGTGGTGAATGGATTGACCTGTGAGTGAAGTGAAAATATTTTCATTCGTTCAACATAAGAAAATAAACTTCATATCTTCGCACCACCATGTAATATTATTTGTATTATATGGACACATCCACAAAAAAAACCCTGCAAGTTAATCAAAAGAATTTTCATTTTTAACCAGTTCGCCATTTTGACAATGCATGTCTCTTCAGCGGGGAAACACTGGGAGTGATGTCATCGGAGTGAAATATCGGGAAATATGTCACTCAGATCCACAATGTATTTCATATGAAAAATTTTTCAACACAAGATAAACTTCATATCTTCAAGCCAACATGCAATTTTCTTTTTATTATATTGACACATTCACAAACAAAAAGGACCCAAATTGATCAAAAGATCGATTTCCTCACGAGTGACGTACAGAGATTTTTGTCTCAGTTTTGGTTCTCCAAAAGCTTGGATGGAAAAAAAATATGGGTGGTGTATTTCCCAGTAAAACACTCGAGTCTATGTAATATACAGTATTTTGGTATATTGCAGTTATGGTATAATGGTATAAATGCAGTTTGGTAATTTTTCTGTTTGATGACACTGAATTGACTTAAATAAATAAATAAAATTTAACTTTGAAAAATGTGATTTTAAAAAAAATTTAAACACACTGTAGCACAGTGTTTAGAATTTTACCTGTACTGTATCATGGTTGGGTGGACATTTATGAATCTGATTTGCTGAGCTCCATCTCTAAATTCTAGACTTGAACTCACAAACTGTTCAGATGTATACAATCACAAACAGCACAAATCTGAAACATCTGCACTTACCATCAACTTTGTGAGCATCGACAGCACAGTACTCCGTCTCTTTAGCATCCTTCTCTTTCTCCATGTCCTCTCCTCTACTCTGCACCATGTTCTCTTGTTCTCCTCCATCTTCCTCTAACTCATCCTCTTTATCTTCCTCTTCCTGCATTCTTTCCTCCTCTAGCTCCTCCAGACCCTCATCCTCTATGGGTTCGTCATCCTCCTCTGGAGTGTGTGTCCTCTCCTGTAAGTTCAGCTCAGTGTGTGTATGAAGCTCATGGGTCATCATGCGAGTCTCCAGGTCTGGGAAAGTCTCTGAATCAGCAGGTGGTGGAGGTGTATCAAGGGGTGGGGCCTGTGAAGGGGGTGGAGATGGTGTGGGAGGGGGTGGGAGGGCAGCCAAGCTGTGGGGTGTGTCGTAGAGGGCGGAGATGGCTGAGGAGATGCTCTTCTGAAGGTCCTGGTTCTTGCTTACAGAATCTTCTTCGTCGGAGGAGAAGGATGGCAGCGTCTCCAAGTTTCTCTTGAGTTCCTCATCCAGGCGTTTGCATGGTGAAGGGCAGGTGCTCAGTGCGAGACCTCCTTCTCCCTCAGTCTCACCAAAAGGTGGAGGAGTTGGAGGTGGGGGTGGAGGTGGCGATAAGGGACGAAGCCCTCCCTTTACAGAGGGCTCGTGTACAGGGCTGGATCCGTCCATGTGGAGCGGACCGGATGGAGGCTTCTTTTCTGTTTTTAGAAAGTCCAGAAAGGAAGTGATGAAGCGAGACTTCAGCTCTGATGGCTTGTCGTCTGTCTGAGAGAGGGGGATCAAGGGAGGAAGAGAAGGAAGAGTGGATTCAGTGAACAATATTCATGGATTCATGAAACATGGATGATACATATTGAGAGAAGAGAAAGAATTTCTCACAGTTTAGTCATGGCCAGTTCCCACATGCAAATCAAATCTGAAGAGAGTTAAGTCTAACTAAGCATTCATCCAAGATAAAGTCAGGCACTGTGTCTTTTCAAACTGCCGTGAATTGAGAGGACTAACTGCCCTATTCCATTTAATTGAGCTGACATTACATTACATGGTATTTAGTAGATGCTCTTATCCAGAGCGACGTGCAACAAATGCAAACGTCAGGTACATGAAGTGCTGAACTTCTAGACAAGAAAGTTCTAGTGCTAACTGACTCAACAGGTTTATGTTGCTCCAACTGCCAACCAGAGGGAAGAACTAATCATGCTCTCCTGCTCTAGCTGCCACAAATGGCTATGCTTCAAACAGCTGATCTCCAAACGTCAGAGGAACGCGTTAGATTGTTGCACCACTCAGCAACAATCAAACTTATAAATGAATTTTAGATGTGGAATGATCAGAACTGTTCGCTCCATTATGAGTTCCCATTACAATTACTTGCAAACAATTCCTCCATCAATTAGCAGCTTCTTCTTCCAGTAATATTTGCTCAGGTGTCCTAGCAGTCTGAAACAGGTTCTCTTGCAGTGTGTGCATGGATTCTGTACCATCCATTCTGCTTTCTTTAACACGACACCTGCTGATGCAAAGCAGCACATTGCACCCACTGCTGTCATACGGTTTTTATTTATTTATTTTAACAAATGGCTGTTTTTAATGTGTGCGTGCGCAGCTTTAATTGTGAATTGTATATACCGTATATTGTTTGATTTTTGGTTAAGGATATATGGTACATCTTCATTTTGTCAGATATCTGACCACAGAATCTTATGCAACAGTGCAGTGATTTTTGCCCAGTTACAGAATGTTTTTACACGATTACTGGCTTCTTTTGTGCCACACTCTCATTCAGCCCTAGCTTTTCGTTGAGTGGTGCACTTTTTCCCTGCCCGTGCTCTTGCTTCGGAGTCTTGCCTTCTTACACGGAATTTAACAGATGGGGTTTTCGAGGCAGTGTCTTGGTGGTTTGAGTAGTTTCCACTCCCTGGTTGTTTGATCAACAATGCTCACCAGGATACCAACACACTTGGATAATGGTTGTACTTGTTCCTCATTAATATTTGATTTTATTGCCTTAAATGGAATGCTCTTTAGTCATCAGCTTCACAGCTGTCCTGCAGATTAAGTGCCCAAATAATTGGTAGTTTACTGTGGAATTTTTATTTCCATCTAGAATGACCAATCCAAAGGCCACTGTGTCCTTCTTCAGGCATTTAGGAACATAGTTATACTTGTGCTACAGTATATTTAATTTAATTTTCCTTCAAATAATTTGTACTATAAAACAACACATTAAATTATTTATTTTGAATCATAGTGGTCCAAAATTAAATTATCATGGAGGCAACAAAATTCTATGCAATTCATTAATCTGGCAAAATAAGAAAATTGGTGAAGAGTCTGAATACTTTTGCATGGTGCTGTATATTAGGTGTGTCTAACGGGAGGTAGTACAGCAGGGGGGCTGGATGGCGGTTACTTTGAATGAGTAACCGTGGCAACAGCTACCCTGGCAACAGCCAGCTCTCTCCCCTTCTTTTATTGCGTTTTTTTTTTTTAAGGACAGATAGATCATGGCAGGCTGTCAATCATTTCACGCTCAGACTACACTGCTCCCTCTAGTGGAACTAAACACACCAGCACACTGAGGACAATGCATTCCCTCTGAGATAAACACACGCAGTTTTCTGGTCTGTAAGACATCGCCTCATGGTCCTTATACATAAATTACCTAGATTCTTTCTGACAGTATTATTTCATGCACATCATGAATTTCTCTAACAAATCTCAAAATAATGAAGATGTGCCTTACTGAGCTGGACAGCTTTTGCATGGTGGCCCATGCTTCTGGGGTCAACTGTTCGTCCATGTCTCTCTCCCAAGACATCTGGGGAAAATCCACAGATATCACCACATTACATATGCAATAAC
The DNA here is from genome assembly GCA_025212355.1 of Notarius kessleri. Taxonomy (NCBI): domain Eukaryota; kingdom Metazoa; phylum Chordata; class Actinopteri; order Siluriformes; family Ariidae; genus Notarius; species Notarius kessleri. The sequence goes on from JAOBAM010000013.1 coordinate 47,681,490, forward strand.
TAAAGGTATCCACATTGCATCCCCTGTTTTTTCTTCCTTCCTTCTCTTCTGAGGTTACCTGTTGCTGAGGCAACAGGAACAATTTCACAAGTACAACTGTACACAAAGGCATAGAGAAAGAGATTGTATGATTAAAGTTTCAGCATTGTGGACCTTTATAAAAGAACGGAAAGCACAAATTCTACATGTGCATACACAGCATGAAAAAGATTCTTTTTTTCCATTAATACATTTATGATAACTAATATTTCTCTATTTACATAATCTCTGTAAAAAACAAGGACTAATGCATCTTGAATTGATCATGTGAGCAAGAGAAGACAAATCATTTCTCTAAGCATTATTTTTTGAGCACTGCAGTAATAAATAGAAATTAATTTATGCTACGACATGAAACACTTCTTGCACAAAATGGTAAATTACTGATGTAGATAAGGTTTCGTGACACTTGTATAGTGCTATCAAACAGCCAATATATAGCATCTAACAAAGGGTTGGTAATATAAAATAGTTTACAAAACATTTTAATATCCTTACACCTTTCAACAACAACAAATAATGTGCTAGTACCCATTTTTATTTTCCACAGGGTTCAGCATGTGAAGATTGTCATTGACTCAAACTACTTTGAGAAGTCTAAATTAAAAAAAAAAAGTTCTCAATAACAAATATTAATACCTGGCAGCATATTTTTCTTTGATATTTCAAGTAATCTCTTTAAAGATTTATTGTATATTCCTTGTATTTTTTACCTCTTCATCCTTCTGTTTCATCTTATCCTGACCACAGTTCATATCGGTTCTGTTCATGTCCAGTGCAGATGTGGGTCCAGGGCTCAGACCAAGAGACGGTGCAGATCCAACCGAGCCATCAGACAGAACTGGGTCTATGCTCGACAAGGAGTCTGTCCTCAGGAGGGATTCAGATGAAGGCATGGTGGGAAGAGATAGCTTTATCTAGAAGTGGGAAAACAGATTAATGGTATATTGCTCTAAAAAAATCCAGTTATGTTAAATTTTAAAACTAAATCTTAAGTCCAGTTGCTCTCTTTTACCACCCACAACTCACTTTAATCGGTTTGACGGGTTCCTGATACTGCTGTTGAGGCTGATGTTGTGTTTGCTGTTGATGTAAGTGCTGATGGTGTTGTGTGTGTAGGTGCTGCTGTTGGTGCATGTGTTGCTGCTGTGGGTGGAGGTGCTGCTGTGGTTGTGAATGGTGGTGCAGATGTTGATGTTGCTGTAAGTGCTGCTGTTGTGGATGTTGCTGTTGAAGCTGTTCCTGGTGATGGAGATGAGGTGCTTGTTGATGAGATTGTTGATGGTAATTCTGCCCTTTGTTAATGTCTCTATGCATCTCCAACGCGAGATCATCTTTCCTGCCACGACCCCTTCCTCGACCACGACCCCTTCGGCTCTCTCCAGCACCATGTCCCATCAGCCCCCTGCAATAAGGAGGTTCCGGAAGTGGACGAATACGCGGTCTTCCCCTAGGCCTAGGAGGGCCTTCTCGTTTGGGTTTGGTAGGCTTTCTACCTCTCTTCTTTGGCCCATCATGGGGAAGGAGCTGTGGAGGAGGTCCAAGTGACGAGTACCCTGGGGGGTTGCAGAAATCCAAGTCACCCATTAGGGGACTTAGACTGCCAACCCCTGAACCACCACTGGACTTTCTGCAGCTAGACACCAGATCAGGAAGCAAATCCGGGAGTCGCCTGCTATTCAGTCGGATGTCAGCAGGAACGTCTGCTTTATCTTCATCATCTTCAAATTCATATTCTTGGGCATAAGTTTTCTTTGTCTGTGGCTGGGAATTGGGGTCCCGCCGTTGTTTTAGAAGGTGGAAAGAGCTGGTCTTCAGCAGTTTTTTGGGTCTAGAGGAACAGAAGATGGGTGAGGTCAGTCCACCTGTTCCAGAACCACTTCCTACACCAGAATTTCCCATAATTTTGTTCCCTGTTCCATCTACACTAGACCCTGTTCCACCCATTCCCATGCCTGGTGCCGGAGACTGAATCAGGCCCAGTTGCTCTGTATTCACAGTAGATGGGAGTTCATGAGTTTTCAATGAGTCCAAATCTAGATGCATGGTCCCATTGCCAGATTCAGAAAGACTGTGACAGTACTGCCCATAACCCTGGTCACCATGGTGGCCCATCATATCATATCCACCTGCCCCTCCACCTGCCTTAACTGACTCTATTCCATCTTGAACATTTACACGTGTTTCAGACACAATATCCTGATCTCCTTGTCCTGCACCTGCTCCACCTGCACAGCTTGGTTTATAGTCCTCAGAACAAAACATGTCCTCCATTGCTGGAAAAAATGATCGATCCTCATCTTGGAGAAGTGAGTCAGGGAAACAGATGGAGGTCAGAGGCACAAACCTCTGCTGCTGCTGTTGGCTCTGTCCCTGATTCTGTGTAGTTTTCACAACAGAACTTTCAGTGTCAAACTGGTGCTCTTTAAGTTGATCTAGCTGTTGCTGGGGAAGCTGGGGCTCTGGTTCCCTGGACTGGGCCTGGGGTTGCATTGGTCCAGTGTTGGTTGGCATGTGGTGAGAGTGCTGGTGGGAGTGTTGGTGATGAGGGTGGGGCTGTGGTTGGTGGTGGGAATGAGGGTGTCCATGGTGAGAAGCCATGTGATGCAGATGAGATGGGGCAGACATGCTCAAATTTGACTCGTTTAGGAAATCATGGAGCTCTGGAGGTGTTTGTTGAGAATGGTGAGTCTGGTGATGTGAAGGCATCCTATGCTGCTGTAGCTGTTGCTGTGGTCTTTGATGGTCATTGCCACTTCCATCTCCACCAACAATCCTCTCAGTGGGCCCTGTGCCTTCACGACTGTTTGTCCTAGAGAGTGATCGTTCGAGCATTTCAAGTTGTGAGACTGAATTCTGACTTGACTGACTTTGGTTTTGCTGTGCCTCACATCCATAATGAGCCTCTATTGACTGGGATTGGAGTTGGAGTTGAAGCTGAGAGGCCTGTGACTGGGTTTCCACACTCCCACCACTTCCAGTTCCAAGGCCTCCACTTGGTCCCATTAACGCCTGCTGACTCATTGGATGTGGTGTTGGTTGGGGGACCTGTTGAGGGTCCATCTTGTTACGTGTGGAGTGAGAAAGGACAGACTGTAGAAGATGAGGTTGTTGAGTCTGGTCGGGTGGTGAATCCATGTGAGACAGGGAAGTTTGGGACCTTTGCAAGTCTGGAGGTTTTCGTATGTAGGGTAGTTCTGATGAATCTGTAGCTTTCTTGACCTCCACATGGGCATGAGACAAGGAATGAGGGTGAGAGTGCTGTGGATGTTGGGAGTGCTGTGGGTGTGAAGAGTGAGAAGGGTGATGTTGGTGTGTCTGGTGGGCAAAGGAGTCCCCTCTCCCATAATGGACCACTGAACCAAGGGAGTCATGTTGGTGAGTGTGCGGAGCATGCTGGTGGGAGTGAGTGAGTGAATCAATTCCTCCTCGTCCTCCATTTGCCCCAGCTCCTGATACTGTCCTGTCTATTTTTGTTTGCTGCTTCTTTAGAGAGATTTCCAGCTGACTCTCTTGTCCAGGTCCTGGACCAGTTCCCTGTCCAGCAGTGTTTGCTGTTCCTGGTCCCACATTATTAGTGGCATTATTGGTGCGAATGACACTCTGTAGTTGGTAGCGTTCCTCAGATGCCTTATTCAGTTCATAGGCAGATATTCCCTTTGTTTCTTCTCTACTTTGTGACATAGATTGTGGCTGTGCTGACTGCTGCTGGGACGTCACCTGTGGTGGCTGTTGTGGAGTGTGGTGCTGAGATGGAAGGGGTGCTGGGCTTTGGGAGTGCAAAAGGTGCTGTATTAGAAAATCATCCTCATCATCATCATCTTCATCCTCCTCTTGAGATCGTTCAATGCCAAGCATATCAGACTCTGACTTGCTCTTGTGTGGTACAGAATGATAAGGCTGTGCCTGTTGTGGCGGTGCCCGTGTATCTGAGTAACCCTGTGGAGAACCTAAAAAATTGGGAGAGAGAACTGATGATAGGTACTTATTACCCCCAGTTCCTCCTGGAGATTGTGCAGGGTGAGTGGGTGCAGGGGAGTGCAGTCCAGGTCTAATGATTGCAGAGTTAATTGAAGGTGAAGGACTGGAATCAGGAAGGTGGTATGATCCTCCAGCCCCACCACTTGCAACACTATTACTGCTATTCACTGCTGAACTACCTCCTGCTGAGCCAGTACCACTACTTGTTGAACCAGTGCCACCTCCAGATCCAATTAGGGCAGGTGAATGTCCTGTACCATCATAGCCCATTGAAGGGCTTCCTGCTCCTCCAAGTGAGGGTGGTAAAGAACCATATCCTGATTCAGAACCATATACCCCCTCCCCTGAAAATGAACGCCCTGTTGCTCCAAGACCCCCAAACCCTTTTCCTGATCCCCCAGGACCAGAGCTAACTTCCTGGGTCTGGGGAGAACTGAACCCCCCATAAGGCTGGGAGAGATGGGATGGTGGAGGTTGACTTGGCGAATATGATTGTGAGTGTTGTTGTGGTGGGGTTTGGCCAGGGTGACCAGAGTTGGATTTAACAGGAGCTACAGGAGAGCCATAAGTGGAAAGGCAGGGTTTAGGAGGAGGCTGTTGTGTTGCAGAGGAGGAAACAGGGAGTGGTGGAGCAGGTGGCGGAGGGGGTTGTGATGCAGACTGGGGAGGTGGTTGCTGCCTCGAAGGAGCAGAGGGGGTGCTAGACGAAGCACTTGAGTTTGAGGAGGTGGAGGAGGATGAAGTTGTAGAGGAAGCTGAGGGAGGTGTGTGAGGAGTTCTGGATGAAGAAGAGCTAGAGGATGAATAGCCACTGCTTGAACTAGAACTCTTTCCTGATTTCCCAACACTACCACCAGAGGCAGCTGATGAGGATGTCGAGGAAGAGCTATACGGGGGCTGAACTATGGGGCGGTACACTTGGTCTGAACGAGGTGAGGGCTTGGGGTCAGATGAGGGGCTCTGGTCACCAATGGGGCTACAGTTCATTCCACCATGCCGATGATGTGAGATCTGCTGGTAGCCTGATGCTCCACAGCTAAGATAATGTTGCAGAGGATGCGATGTGGACGAGGGCAACTGGGACTGTGAAGGGGAAGGTCTCTGGTAGTGCTTAATCACACTGTCTTGCCTTGGAACTGCTCTTTCCTGTGGGGTAGATGGTTGTGAAGCTGCAGGTGTTGAAGAGAATACAGAAGCATTGTACAGATGGGTGGACTGCTCTTGAAGCTGGGAGGAGAGCAGGTTAAATTGAGGAGGAGGTAAGTGGCGGGCAGAGGATGATGTAGGTGCTTGAGTCTGAGGACCACTTGAGGGCTCCTGTGCTCCTCTGTATGCTGCTGCACTTTGTGATGAGAGAAGACGGTCAAAGCCCAGGCTGGATTGGGATGGTGTTTTTATGTGCAGTAAAGGATCATGGGGTGATAGGAGGCCATTGGACGTAGGGCTGAATGTAGGCGTATCATGGAGGGACAGTGATGGCGTCACCCCGGAGAATGAACGCCCAGAGAAGGAGGCAGGGTGCTGGTATGCTGACAGGGCAGAGGAAGAAGGGAATGAGCTAGATCCAGGCAAAGCACTGGAGATGAAGAGCTCAGCAGGGGCTGGGGTATGCATTGCTACAAAGAGGGAGACAGATAAAACCAAATCAACTAGATTACAACTACATCTGCAGGAATATTAATCTGCATCATATACCATCCTGTATAGGACAGAAAAATTATGCATCGTTGGGTGCTTACCAGTCTGCCATGACGGGGTACGGAACTGAGAAAGGAGGGAGGAGGCAGATGGGGGAGGCTGTGGACCTCGGGATTCCAAAGCAGAGATCAGGTTCATGACTGAAGCATCAGGCCCTGAAGGGCTAGCATGATGTAACCCAGCATCAAACAAACCCGAAAGCCCTATAAAAGAAGTCATGGTATATATCGACCTGCTAATAATATGTAACCAGTGTTCAATGTGAAGTATCATTCGCAGCTAAAATTAACAAAACCATTTTAAAAATATATCATCAGAGGAACAACTGAGCAAACAGTTTGATTCAATATGGACATACAAACACATTTTTAAAAAGATGAACATATTTTTAAAAGACATTTTTAATATATATTTTTTTAAGTTCCATTGTCCTCACCTAAGCTCCGGCCTGCAGCCCCCCATGCCCCGGCCTGTCCAGAGCTGCCTGGGTGGTGATTAGTAGCATAGCCCTGCAGGGGGTGTGGTGTGGCATAAGCTTGACGATGCAGTAATTCGGAGTCCGGATGGGAGGATCTGGAGCTCCCATACATCAGACTGACAACACAGGTGAAAGAGGAAATAGAACAAAAACAGAATGAGAGTAGGAGAGTGGAGAATTACTCTACAAACAAAAGATCTTTGCATACAATTAGTCCTTAAGCTACAGCCCATGTAGTTTTGAATACTGTTATGTGTTAATACACAAACCAGTCATTTAACATCGTACAGAGTCCAGGTCTGTTGAGCTGTACTATTCCGTAAATCCCGGGGTAGAATATCAGCCGCTCTTGCTGTACATTATACCCTGCTCAGTTGAGCCACACACACAGATTAGATGTTTAATCAGCCTATTCACTTCCATATCCTCCCTCTCCCAAACAGCCTCAGGATCTGACTCTATCCAGTCTCCACTACAACAATGCACATGCTCATTATCCTCGTACACACTCAGTCCTTCAGGCGAAGAATGTCAAAATCTCAAGACCTGTTTTCAGCATCTCCAGTGCACCATTAAACACTTGCCTCTGGATTGTGTTCACACATGTATCAATAATCAAGTGTTCCACATAATTCCAGAACATTTACTGTGACACCATAGTATATTAAATTATATTTTTAGATTGTATGCACATTTAGGGAGGCATAGCAAAAAGAACCAGTAAAATCTTTAATGCAAAAACAAAGCCATGCTTTGATTGTGCATTTTTATCAGTCATCCACATTCTCTGTACTTCTTCCTCTGCTGTAAACGTAAACCCAGCTGTTCGCTCTGATTGGACACAGCTCAGCAAATGAGCTGTCTTTTGGCATCTCTACAGACTGTTGTTCCCTTTCAAAAGAGTGGGCAGTTGAGCTGACAATAGCGGTTAGGATGTTGCTGAGGTGAGACAGAGCTCTCATTGATAAAAGCTCTCTTGTGACTGAATTGCCTTGGTAACCCCCTTCCTCAACAGGCTCTTAATGGGAGTACAGCTCTGTTAGCGTGGATCGCTCCACTCAGAGGCCAGTGTGGGAAGCCACAGACGCCACACACCGAGCGAGCACGTGGTGAGGGGGTGGGTGTCATTCAATATGAGCAGCAGAACGCAGAACCAGACAGTCTATCTTTAAACCAACAGAGAAAAATAAGCGAGTTTACACTTGTGTCATTTCATTCTGCTTTTCGTGAAAATAAGAAAAAAAAAATCACAATAAAAAGATTCCAAAGACACATACATATGTTATTATCCTGCCATTCAGTATTCTGTGAAGAGAAAACACAAAAATAAATTTCAATTATTATCCACTTGGCATCTGTGCAAAAAGTAGGAATAACCGAAGCTCACGCTCGGGGGATAGCATCTGAGAGCCTGTCCATGTCGTTCAAACGCACCCTTGTCTCAGAGGCAGGGGTTTTGTGTAATTAGCTAGAAAAAAACCTCTAATGAACTGAATTAAATGGTTAAACGCACAAGCAAAAGAGCACACATCTCACTCATGCACAGCCTCACTGGTTTATCCAATAACCACATAAATATCATCATGGCTCTGGAGAATCATGTGTGTTGTTTGCAGTCAATAATACAAAACCACTGCTTAAGACATTTAAATATCTCTGATTTGGATTTCGAATTTAAGATATGCAGCCAAGGAAGGCAGTGAAGAGTTCTTTATTTTGGCAACAAAAGCAAAAGAACCTGATGTTAATTTTTATGGAAGGAAGAACAAATCATAATTTTCAAAGGACATACTAAAATTCAATGAGACTCCCAGTCAGTCAGTCAGATGCCTCTCCAGCAACCGAACCCGGTCTCGCCTTCAGAACCAACCTCACTGCTCACATTCATCAGCATTCATGTACTGTACATTAAAATAATTCTTCTCTAAAGCTTGTGACATCTCTTGCAAGATCAAAGAGACTGTCATGGTGTCACAGTCCTCAAGATTGACATGAGGTTTGATAGAAATTGGTCCTTAATTAGGTGTTAATCCCAAAGAGATGAACCACAGACCCAGAAGGAGTAAGATGGATCCCTGGAGGAACAAGAGAAATTGATGGATGTCGCCCTACACACACACACACACACACACACACACACCAGCTATGCTTTCTTTCTTTCTTTCCATCTCTCTTTGCTCATTTTTAAACCAATTCCTTTCATTTCCCTTTTGTGGTATTCCTCTATCATTGTTCACTTGCTCTTCAGGTGATTCCATGCATGTTTGCGCTTCTTCAGTTCTCTGTCTGTCCGACACACACACACACACACACACACACACACACACACACACTTCTCCAGTGGGTAATCATCACCCAAGTCAGCCCTTGTTCAAGGATCCACTGTTCTAGTGTACTCGCTGCATTACACCTTTCTTCTGCAGTCTCCAGCACCACTTATTTCTAAGCTTCAGCACCTTTGGCCCACACCTTTAGCCAATCATTTACTCCATGTCTCCTCCAGCTTCAAATGAACCAGTGGAATAATATACCTCAAGCTGCTGAGCAGAGAGGGAGAGAAAGAAATTATGAGTATGTGACATGCATGAAAGCAAGAGGAGATAAATTATAGGCTGAAATAGAAAGCTCTATTAAATCCACTGTAAAGACATGCTCCTAATTTAATGGATTGCAATCCCTCCTCACAGGTGTAACATGTTTATGGGCTGATGGGAAACTCAACTGTTCCTATTAATCTCCATTAGACACATTCAGTGTGTGGTGGGTCCGTGGAACCCTGTACAGCTCTCCACAGTCAAGTGGAATATGTAAACATGCGTGCACGCCCCATCACACAGGACTGAATGGCGATCTTTATATCACAAAACGAACAAAGGGAAATCAGATGTGAAACGCCTTTTTACAATCCAAAAACTTGATTTCTGGATTGCTGTGGGATTTTCCTCTACAGATACGCCTTGCCTTGTGGAATTATCAGGTTAAAGTTGTATCTCTACAGGAGGTTAACTCACACGTGTTGCCGTCGTATTTGAATAAATGCTGGAAAAATCCACTGTCAGAGACTTGGAGCCTGAAATTATTTCACTTCATTTCATATTCATTTAATACATCAGCATGTTTCATCACGGCCTAATGGAGGGACACACATAGTCCCACACCACCAGTCTCGCTCTGAACTAATATTAATTCAAAACAAAAGCAATTACAATTTCTCCCCCAAAACTAAAAGAAGAGCGATTCAATTTCATTTCATTTCATTTCACTCGGATGAAGCTCTCCGGCGGTGCGGAGGCTGCAGTGCTGAGGTTTGCCCGGTGTCTTATGAGTAAGAATTGCTCATTAAGGATCCCGGGTGCCATCAATCCCGTCTGTAGTGCGCAGAGATGCCCTTGACTCAGAAAGGCAATCATAAACTATCCACCAGCCCAGGAGCAATCACTCCTACCAGCAGAGTCCACACGAGAGACAAACAGGGGTGTGTGTGTCTGTCTGTCTGTCTCACCTGGTCCACCACCACAATAATCGTACACACACACACACACACAATACCTACACTCTGCTACAATCTGCCAATGTGGTATGGTAGTATTTGGATGGGATTAGTTGGCTGGATCTACGTGTGGTTAGTACACATCGTCTGTACTCAGTCAGTCTGATGGATTCACATGGGATAAATGTTGTCTGTCTGAATAACAACACTCATCAAACTCTTTATACAGAAAAAAGTGATTAACTTCTTTTCCCACAGAATAGAACTCAATCTTTACCAACATGTCAGTCCTGATGGGATTTATATGACCTGGAGTTATTTATATAAAGAAGGTAAAATCTGTGCAGACCAGAAAATTAATGACAGGACAGATTTTGACTAAAATCCCAGAGAAACTCTGGGAATAATGGCATTACACACCTCCACATGGAAAACTAATCCAGTGTGAATAGGGCTTAAGGAATTACACTTTACACTTGAACAATTTGTAGATTTTCAAGGGCAGAACATTCAACATTCTGAATACTGCAGAAAAATTAATGTTTCTAGAAACTGAGACTGGGAAAAGAACCTTCATTACTCAAGGTTAAAATTAGAACCACATCTGGGATAAGAGAGGAATGGAATGGATTTACTCGAAAGCGACACATTTCACTGGAACCTTGGTGACAAAATGCTTTGTGACATAAAACAGGGAAACTTGCTATTCTCACAGTTACTCTGTCGAACAAGACCTACAAACACCTAGTGCATGAGGTTCGGGATGAAATCATACTGAAAGTAGAACTTTAAATTGTTGAAGTTGTCAGAGAACATGGACAAAATAAAAACCTTCTGAAATAAGAAAAGATGCTTTGCACCAGAGTGAACTATTCATTTATTTCCACCTGCAGTCAGTGTGCAGGAAAATGGAGAGAATAACAAGAATAAAACTCCAAAATGACAAAAAAATTACACCATCATGATACCAGAAACCCCCCCCCCCCCATATAGAATAAGTAATATGATAGGACACAAATGGTTAAAAGATGATGCATGTGATTACTTTTGAAACATAAGCATAATGGACATACATGATGTGTGTGTGTTTTGTGGAGAAAGGTAGTTATTTAAACACACACAAAAAAAAACACCCACACAACTCCTCAAGATAAAAATGAGATATTTTATGATAAAGGTCACCCAAACTGGAAAAACAACAAAACAGCAGCAACGTGAAGTAGAAAATCTGATTATACAGTAGGTTATATGGAGATTGTGTTTATTTTATTTATTTATTTATTTATTTATTTTTGCTAAAGGGACCATGCTTTATTTTCATTCGCACTGCAGCATGAGCCACTCCGCCACTGCAAATGAAAGCACGCGGGCACCGTAAGCTCCCCTGATTGATCCGGTTGTCACGGAGACGGTGAACATACGTCGCCCCGGCGCTTTTGAACTCTAAAAGCAGGCCGCAGTGCGTTACCAAAAAGCTGCACAGTGTGGCTGTAGATGTGCATCATGGAATTGAACATAGACATGACAGACTGTTTCCGTGGTGCATGAATGGTTCGAGTCTGTTTGATTGAAAAACTGAAGAAAGAAAGAAAGAAAGAAAGAAAGAGGCCACTTTAGCTGCAGGATAATAAGCAAACTAGTTCCAACATGACATGATGGCTGAAGCTAAAGCAGAACACCACTTACAGCAGCTTTTTCTTTCATTTCGAAAGTCAGGGTGAAGAAAACCATGTGCAACATTACACTGGAGTTTATGTATATAAGGTTCGAATGTACAGTCTGCTGCACTGAATCCTCATTCCCCAGATGTTTGGATCTACACCTGTACAGGTGACAAACTTGGAACATAATCACCAACTCACCTGATGATGCAGTGAGTTAACATGCTGATTAATATCCAATATCAAACATGCATCACAGTGTTAAACCTGCACAAAACTATAGACACATCCGATAGGTTCAACACCACATACAGAGGTTGTCAGAAGTTGACAGACACTCATCAGGGACATGAATGTGTTGGTAATTTTGGTTGTTCGGTGGTTTCTTTGATCTGTTCTTTTGCTGTAGCAGAATGATTACATCATACATCTTTAATAGAAAAACAAAACTGATAACTCAAAATAAATTAAAACTTGTGTTTCTGAAATCAACACAGGGTCAAAAATATACACACAGCTACAGAGATGATTTGTGCAGTGGTGCTGGAAGTCCAAAATGTCTCTTAACTTCCTGTTAGTGATGATGATTGACTCCAGCTCAAAGCTTCTCTGTTCACAACATAAGAAGGGTTTCATTGACCCTCACTGGATTGACCAAAACACAGTACAATGGGAAAGTCCCAGTAGCTCAGTGCAGATCTGAGAAAGAGGATCATAGATTTACACTCAGGAATGTCTCCTGGAGTCATTTCTAAACAACTGTAGATTCCAACATCAATTCAAACAATTGCATGGAGAATAAGTACAAGATTACTGGGAGGTGGAGCCAGTTTGCTGGAAGAAGATCCAAATTGTCCCCTGCAGCTGAGGGGAAATTGGTTCAGATGGTCAGGAAGAACCCAGGAACCACCAAGGAACAGGCCTGCCATGAACTGGAAGCTGCTAGAACACTGACTACAATCGGGAGAGTTTTACATCACCATGGACTGAGAGGCTGCTGCCCAAGAAAGAAGCTCCTGCTCCAAAATCCACATCTTCAAAGTTTGTAGCTAAACACATGGACAAAGAAAAAAACCTTCTGGAGGAAAAAGTTTTATGGTCAGATGAGACAAAGATTGAGTTGTTTGGCCACAATGACCAGAGATACACTATATCAACTATTAAGCATGGTTAAACAAAGTGGATGGAATAATGAAGGACTACCTCAGAATTCTTCAGTATAACCTCACACTGTCGCTGAGATGACAAACTTTGACACAGCTGTTTGTTCCAACAGGACAACGACCCCAAACACATCAACACTGATTGTGGCGAATACAGCAGGAGAGCATTAAGCTTTTAGAATGCCATTTCCAAAGGTCAGACGTCAACCTGATCAAAAATATGTGGACTGTATTTAAAAATCATATCCATGTCAGAAAAGCAATTCTCATCTCATCTCATTAGGATAAAGCGGCTAGAGAAAAGCAATTCTAATTTACTTAATAGGAAATTAACTTCCTCAAACCCTACCAATTCTGCCAAGAAGAGAGGACAAATATCCAACCAGAACTCTGACAGAAGCTCGTTGATTGTGAATAAAAGTGTCTGGTCAAAGTGAAATTAAAACTTGTGCACCAAATTCTTTTTTTTATTAAATAAGTATTTTATTAAAAGAACAGTTCAAAGAAAATCACTGAAAGCCCAAAATTGTCATGAAATTCATGTCCACGATAGGGTTTAAATTTCTGAACACCAAACACCACACACACAATACACATCATCATGTACACACACACACACACACCAAACCCCATAAACCCCCCCCCCACACAAACCATATTAAAAAAAACCATATACACACATCACGC
>JAOBAM010000013.1:47749591-47760807 GCA_025212355.1 Notarius kessleri
GATCTGGTCACATGCATTTTCACAACAAATGAATTAGGAGTTATGAAACCGGGCCCCAGGGTGTGACTCTTACTTGTTAAGCAGCTCGTCTGACTCAGGGAGAGGAGGAGCAGGATCTTCAGAGGCCACAGAGGGAGGAGCGGAGCTGAGAGCGAGGGAATGATGAAGAGGAGGAAGACCCCCAGCAGAGAGATGGAGAAGACAGGTGAACAGTTCAGAGATGGATGCATGAGGAGAATGAAGGAGGAAAACATGAGCAGCAGCCAAAGAACAGCCACAGAGTTGATATGGTGTTTGTTGTTGTTTTTGGTGGTGGTGGGGTGAGGTGGGAGGGGAGAAGCAAAGAGAAATAATAGCAGAGGGTTAGTGTGAGCAATTAAACCCTGCTCTGACCACAGCACAGTTTACCACCACACCTCTCACACACACACACACACACCAACGTTAACACCAACTTTAATAAAAAACGTCTGTCAAAAAGACTTCAGCAAGGTTTCCATCCACTGCGCACACAGAACAATACTGCAGGGAGAAAGAACAGAAACGTTTTACTGCTTTTGTATTATTTTAAATTTGATTCTGATAAATTCTCAACTACATGTTTTGGTTTCGTGTTCATTTCCCTCTGTTATGCAACAGGAATACGGCTCCGTGATGTGTATTTGGAGGTTGTATTAATGTAGAGAGGAAGGCAATGTGTAAAAACAGACCTGCGAACCCTCAACAGGAATAATGTATTGTCCCAAAGGACACTTTAGACACACAATGTCATGCGGGTCCCCACTGATCTGCTGCTCAAACTGTTCGAAACACTGTAGAAGAGCAGGCAGTCACTCATCATTAATACGAGTTATAAAGTGCTAAATCTGGAACTTCACTGGGGGCTTAATTCAGCACATCATTGATAAACTTATTTAACTGATGTAAGCTGTATACGTGTTTAAATGTTGCTGAGAACACATTTTATTTCACATTAAATGAGCTCAAAAGATCCTCCGTTTACTGCGACAGAGCGCGCATCTCTCAAGCATGAAAGCCGAGTCAAGGCGAGTGCACTGGCTGAAACGATGTGAAGTGAGAGAAGGGGTGGGGCTTCCCAGGGTCTATTAATATCAAAACATCTGCACAACTGTCAATCATTCCAGAGTCACATGTTGACTCATTTTGAGGTGAGGGTGAGAGACAGACGGACTTAAAATGCAGCTCTTCTGCTAAAAAGACATGAAAGTGAACAGGTTCGGCATCATGGTGTTGAGAATGTAATTTTCTGAAGTATGATAAAGCATTTAATCAAGGGACACTAAATGAGGCGGTAAATGTGTACCAAAAACACTAATTTTAGGCATAAATGCAGTATAACAGGATTTTAATCACGTGACTCAACAGTCCAATAAAGTGTCAGGACGATGGAGAAGGCCAGGGTTTAATATTAAAGGTTTATTGTAGTTTCTCTTCAACATGCTTTTGTTTAAAGGATGGAAACCTGCCTACAGTCAGGTGAAGTGTGTGCGCATATGGACACGTTAGCCAACCACTGGCCTCTTACTCCGAGTCACCAGGACCCTCAGCCAATAAGGAGTCAGAGCTCTCAGTGGGAGGTTCCAGATCTCTGCCATCGTCCGATGACAAAGGACGGACACACACACACACGGACACACACACGGAGGAGGGAAAGAGAGAAAGCAAGAGAAAGACAGTCACATATATAGTAAAGTAAAGCAGATTGATCACACACACACACACACACACACACACACACACACACACACACACACACAACTGAAAGCACAGGAGAGCAGAAGTCTGACGAGACATTACAGCTTCAGTGTGGAAAGATCTTATCTTAATTACACCAGAACCTTTACAGTGATCATTACAGTCACACTTACCTGAGGAAACCATCATCACTGACCGCAGCAGGCCCCGCCTCTGAGAACACATCCACCAACAGGCTGCCTGCACTGGGCGGGGCTGCACCGACAGGGGCGGAGGAGCGGAGACCGAGGAGGTCGGCTGAAGGAGAGGGAGTGGACTGAGCAAGACACACAGCATCCATAAGTCAGTTAAACAGGAACTCACATGACTGCACTCTGCAAATGCCAAATTATCTTCATTAAATCAGTAAAGTTGTGGAAATGTTTTTACAGACGAACAGAACTAGAAATTCATAAATGTTTCACTTAATTATCTTCATAATCACAGACTGAAAAAACAAAAATCATCTATAAATGACCGAGCACATTCACAACACATTTATATTTAGCCACACCCACAAACCCATAAAGGGCAAAGTGACATCTAAACAGTGAAAGAGCGCCTCCTAAGTGCAGTGTGCACGGAAATTTTTTTTTTTGTATGCAGAGCCAAAAAGGAGGTCCAGATTTCACTCGAGTTAGATATCTAATCCTACTTATGATTTTTCTAAGACTTCAGAATTTGTAAAGTTAAGGTTTTTATAGAAATCACCTCTCCTGTAAATTACAGTAAAATATGCAAGTTAGTTTGTGAATATTCAGCTTCAATTGGATTAAACTGGGTTTTGATGCGTGTTGGTAAGCAAAATTTAAATGGACATCTGTTTGGGGGGGCTTCAGCATTTCCATGGTAACCGAGAGCAAAGCTGCGTGAGGAATGCATGATAATTTTGGGTGAGGAGTGCAGCGTGAACGCAGGCTCAGCATTTAATGTGGAGAAACCTGAGCAACATTTCCACAGTGTAGGGTTCATGGACAGTGCAAACTGAGATGCATGTACACATGAGGGAGAAAGACGGGAAAATGAAAAGGAACTTCCTCTTTACTGTTTTAAGGAGAGCGGATTTTTATGCTGACTCATTTCCCAGTGAAGTGCGAACACAGCAGCACTGTTCCTGAGTGTGTTTCTGCTGAGTGATAAATACACACATTACCCCGGTGTAGGAAAGGTGCACGTGTGCGTTTCTCACTGCGTTGGAAGCTGTGATGGCAGAGCCGTCTCCAGGCCGCTCTCCTCCTCCGTTCAGCTCTCCTCCCTCTCGCTTCCCATCCTCCAGCTCGGCGCTGGACACGGCACCCGGACCCTTCTTCTTCTTCAGCTTGGCCAAGATGGAGGACTCTCTCTCAGGGAACGGGGGCATCTCCTCCAGCACTGTAGCCTATACACACGCCCACAGCATTAACTTATTTGGATGTTCAGTGGTAAATTTATTATTGATTGCCAAAGATTTAAAAAAAAAAAAAAATTTTCCAGTCATCGTGTGATGTGGTGGGTGGGGCTACACAGGAAGCAGGTAATGTCAGGTAACCTGATGTACAGAATCAGAAATGATCAGTATGCTTACTGAAGCGAGTCCATTCTCATTAACACCCCCCCCTTACACACACACACGTTTTGTTTGTTTAGCAGAGGCCTGGAGCAGCTGCTGAGTGAACTGAACTGCTGAGGATTCCTCACCAGGACATCAGTGCTGGCGATGGAGGAGAGCTTAAGATACTCCACAGCTCTCTGCTGGAGCTCCACATCACTGTTCCTGATCTGACTGTCACAGCGCAGAACCTCCTGGATGGTGCTCTTTGTCTCAGGGAACAGATTAATGAACTTGATGTACGCAGAGAGGAGCAGAGCACGAGTGGGAACTGAACACAGATGGAACTTGGAGTGGAGCAGGTTAAACTGAACCAACGGACTGGAGGGAGAAACAGAGGGAGGGGGAGGCCGTTATGGTAGTATTACACTCCCATTCATGTAGGAAG
Source organism: Notarius kessleri (assembly GCA_025212355.1). Classification (NCBI taxonomy): domain Eukaryota; kingdom Metazoa; phylum Chordata; class Actinopteri; order Siluriformes; family Ariidae; genus Notarius; species Notarius kessleri. The sequence continues at coordinate 47,753,323 of JAOBAM010000013.1, forward strand.
GCAGTGTGTGTAATCAAGATAGGACAGGTAAAGCGCTCACCTGGAACGAGGATCACCAGCAATAAGGTTTCCGAACTCTCCAAGAATGTAACCCCCGACCTTCACCATGTTCTCATGACACGCTGGAGCCTGCAGGGCCTGGGGATCAAAGGTCAGGGTAGCAACCAGTAAGTATCTCATCTAGTTTATGTGAAAAATAAGAGTACTGTGCGTGTACACACCTCAAAGACAGTCTTGGCGGCATATCCCTGCACGTCATCGCGGTTGATTACGATCTGGATGACGCGGTACCACACCTCCTCGCTCACATAGTCGCCAGCGATACGGATCAGGTTGAGGATGGTGTCCACGTACCAGGAGTAGTCCACTGCGTACTTCTCTGCCAGGATGGCCACCTTCAGCACCATCTCCTCACGGATGGAGTAGTCCGCCGTCTCCAGGTAACTCAGCATCTCTGCCACGATCTGCTTAGCATTACTGCGGTCACACATCGCATAGAGCAGATCAGCTGCCCTCTGACGCACACTCACATCACGCTCCGTCTGCATGTGAGAGAAACGAAGTGTATTGTTGAGATCAATATATTATTTAGAGCCAGAACAAACATTTACACCAATTGTATTCCATCACATAAGCCAGTGTGAAGTTTGACTCTTGCCCCCCTCCCAGTTTTGTACTGAAGCTATGAGGCTAACGTAGCCAACAGCTAATGGAAGCATTTCACCTCCAGTGAGGTACAATGCAGAACCGTGTGAGATTTTGTAAAAGCAGGACAGATTCTGTGAATAAAACCGATAGTATTCATGTCCTGTGACATTTGATGACGTGATGTCCAAATTTGTCTAGTTTAAAAACCCACAGAGTAAACACTGTGCAATGGTGTTAATAAAGAGCAGTTCAGAGGATGTGTATGATTGGCACTCAAACAGATTACAGACAGACAGACAGACACTCACCTTGAGGGCATTGATGACCGTCTCAATGTGCGTTTTGACAGCCTCATGGGAGAACTCTGAGCTGGCAAGGGTGCACATGCTCTCCAGGGCCAGGTAGCGCAGGTTAGTCTCCCTGTGCTGCAGGAACTGACCCAGCTGATTACACGCCCGCACCAGCAGGTTCGGCTCACTAACACACACACACACACACACACACACACACACAGTCTAGCTGCTGTAAGTGAGAACAAGCACTTATCCAATGATATTCCATCACATGACAACTATAAAATTGTTCTAAAAAAGAAACCCTCCTAACTGCAGGAAGGTTACAAACCAAGTACACGAGACAGGTGCACAGTTCTCACCTGTCATAATGGATGATGAGAGCGATCGCCTCAAACAGGATGGCGTTCTTGGCGTTCGAGTGCTGCACCTTCTTGGACTTGGGAGGTTCCTGGGCTTTGTTGAGAATTGTCTCCAGACACTCCACCAGACGGCCTTTAACGGCACCATCCTCGGGAGGAGGGTAGCACTGCAGGAGACGCAGCAGCTTACAGGATAGCCAGGGAGCAGGGACAAAGTAATAGGTGTAGTCCTGAAGGTCTGTGGACGCTGAGGACACAATCTATACAACGGAGAAAAGTGTTTAAATCAGACTCACAGCAGTGTGTGTGAGGAAGAGAGCACATGTAAAAACACTGCAGAAAAAGAGACACACCCTGCTGAGACGGGACACGGCCAGGGACACGCACGTCTTAAACTCGTCTGGGTTTTTCTGGCTCAGGCAGGTGATGAGGGAGATGGCTGCAGTGACCACACCCTGGAACACAAACATACAGAAAGAGGAGCAAATCTATTAAGAGCAGATGTTAGGAGGAGAAACTGGAACACTGAAGCAGACAAATCCACTGATCTGCTTCTCACACAAGAGCTTTGAAAAGGTTCCACAGATAAACAGTGCTTTACATTCATACACAGTTTATAAACTGGTAAAATCTCTGATCACGATATGTAAACAGAAAAAGGGACCTTTAATAATGAACAAATGGAATAAACACCAAAACTTTCAGACTGTGCCCTGAATGTCATTTAGAAGCTGGTCTTCATATTGTCTAATTTTATAGTTTGGATATGCATCCTGTCAGTCATTTTATCCACACTCTATGGACCAATGTCGATCCTGGGGGTGGAGCTTTGTAGACACGGGCAGAAATCATTCAAATATCAAACCCACCTAATAAATAATATTAAAAAACAAACAAACAAAAAACCCTTAACTAATGCACCTTCAACAGTATTTCACATTTCAGATATAATTCATTATGAATATTCCTTGCATGGGACACAGTTAAACTCATCCAGAATAAAAGCAGCCTCTCAGGAATAAAGCGTCCATCACAGCTGCTCAGGACTCCAGTTTGGAAAGAGGGTGCAAATGTGTGCTGTGGGCGTGTCCTCCGGTCATACAGGTCATCCCTGCAGAACAGAGTGCAGGGCGGCTCTGTGTTTTTAAATTAAATATTTAAGTATGAATAATGGGGGGGATTGCGTGTGAGGATCAGGGAGGAACCTGTGCAGGACTGCAGCAGTGAGTCTACAGCACTCTACGCTGCACTCCATGCACAGACGATACTGTATAAATAATGGATCTTCATTATAAAAGTGTTGTGTTGAGTGTTTTTCCCCCCCACTCAGACCCACCATGTGCTGATCGTTCAGTAAATGCACCACTCTGGACGTCCACTCTCCCATCAGCACCAGGTCCGGAGAAGTTTTATACAGACGCAGCAGACACAGAGCAGCCGACTGCTTCACACTGTCCATAGTGTCCCTGAAACACAGTTAACCACACCCGCTTTGAAAACTGACTTATCCTTTACTGTGTAATACAAGTTGTGATTTAAACCTTGTAGGATATTTTACAGGAGTTGAGGACAGGATGTAGAACAGCCAATAACATACTGAAGATTAGCCAAGGGATCTAAATAAAGATTCTGACTAAACACAGATTCTGAATAACGGTCGAGCTTAATGTAGAGGATTCCTCACAGCCACCTCCACTCCACCCGTGAGGACACAGACCGACACTCAGGACTCGTTTAGTTTGGAACAAAGCCATAAATACATTTGCACTCAATCAGCAGAACAGATGTTTATGGGAGCTTGATAAATTTATTCACACCCCCACACCTGTAGGATGAGGTGTACTCACTGCCATAGAATTCTGTTCATCACAGATCAAACACTGATTCAGTGACTAAACTCGCCACCTTCTCCATGTCCTCAGTAATCTATAGCTCTTATTTCTTCTCACAGCAGCTTCGAGATGCTCGATAAGCTCTCTTATTCTCCATTTTAATACTGGGTTCCTCTTTTCCACCGTTCTAGTGTTTGTTCTCTCACCCTGCCACCAGGATGCGGGGGATCTCTGCAGCGAAAGCCTCAGCCATCTCCCTGCTGCCCACGTTGGCAATGCAGTGCAGGGCCAGACACATGAAGGTGGGGTTCCTGCTTGACAGGTCGTTCTTTATGGCATTATTGATCAACCTGATCAGTTCACTGTTACTGTTCACCAACACAGAGATGAACAGATAGCCCTGCGAGAGAGGAGAGAGAGAGAGAGAATATTATGCCTCTCCGTACTCATGATATCCAGCTGTATGGAGTAGGAAAGTCAATTACATAATTCATGCATGTTCATAAATCCTGTTAACTTAATGGTCAAGTTGTACAGGTTTCTAGGTCTTTAACTTCTTGTATACTAAAATCAATAAGTAATAAAACAAAAAACAGTACATGCCATTATTAGGAAAACAAACATCAAGGTGGTGTGAAAGTGCAGTTAGTCACCATCCATTGCTGATTTTCCTAGAGCAGCAGTGTTTTAGTCCTCTTACAAAGCAATTTATCAACAATTAAAATTTTTTCCCCCCATTCATTAAGGTGGTCATAATTTCTGTATCCTTGCACAAATTAGTTCCTGCTGTCACTTATGTTACAGCAGCTATAAATAGTCATTCCCTCACCAGCCTCTTTATTCTCCCTGAGCTTGTTCCATCATGTTACTGAGAAACTAAAGTGTAAACTCCTCAGTCGTGAAGATGTTGGAAAACTAAGTTACACGTTCACCTCTGTTACAGCGCTGACACTGGAGACTCCTTCCAAAAATTATGCATAAACCAACATTTGATACGCTGCTCCCCCCCCCCAAAAAAAATGGATTCAAAAACACTTGAGCGTTTGATTGGATAATTACTGCCATGATTAATGAGTTACAGCTGCAACAATTCTTTTAACCCTAACTGGTGCAGTGAGTGGTTTCATTCCTTACACAAGCATATCGAAGGTGTATCCTGTGCTCATGGAAGATGGTCCTGTTTCAGAGGGTCAAATTATTGGCCTGCATCAAGCAAAGAAAACTACTAAGGAGATTTGAGCTGAAATGACTGGAATTGGGTTAAGAACTGACAGACATTAAACCCTGGGAGGATCGTGATGAACCGCCAACTTCATGATGTTTAATAGTGAAATTAAGATCATTTCCACACAGTGGGATGAGAACTCACAGGACTGGGACTACACAGCTGTGTGTCTGTAAGAAAACACACTCGTTAGAGAGACTAACCAGGAGAAAACGCTTCAGTTTACTGAGGAGCATAAAGACTGGACTCTGGAGCGAAGAGGAAAGGTCGTGTGGTCCGATGAGCCCAGATTGACCCCGTTCCTGAGTGATGGGCGCGTCAGGGTAAGCAGGGAAACTCGTGAAGCGACGCGCCATCATGCACAATGTCCACTGTCCAAGCCTCTGGAGGCAGTGTGATGATCTGGGGTTGGTTCAGTTGGTCAGGTCGAGACTCAACAACGTTACGGGGCAATAAAATGAAGTCAGCTAACGACCTGAATGTACTGAATGACCAGGTTCACATCAGTGGGGTTTAATTCTCTGATGGCACAGGAATAAAATTAGGGCTCAGATAGTAAGAGTCGTTCAGGGAGCACGAGGAATCATTTACACATGAATTAACCCCCACCGAGAGTCTCTGGGACACTGGAGAAGGTTTTTGTGTGGTTCCACTCTCTAGTCAAGACACGATCATGGAAATTATTAATGTAGCTCTGGATGGAAATAAATGTTATGGTGCTGTATAAAGCTATCAAAACGATTATGAACTTGTTTCACAAGTTCTATGCAACTACAAATGGATAAAAATGTTAGCAAATAAGTTTACAAATTGCTTTGGAACAAAAACATGTCCAAATGTTATTTATTTTTGTTACAGGATTAATCTTTGAAATAAATGTTATCTAACCTTTTGGCAAACTCTGTTCATTTATTAAACATCAGAGCAGATTTGTGATTGGCCGATTTGGTTTCACTTTGGCTCCGCCCATGTTGACCAGAGAACACTGAACAATCAGGAAGACTTGTGTATATTTATTACAAATAATAAAAATAATAAACAGGAGTTAAAACCATGAAGCACAGAAAATGAAGACGACCACGACAGCTGGTTTTCAGTTTTTTTCTAAAAAATATTTTAATGCACCATTAATAAAGGATCCAACGCATTAATACAAGAGAAATATTGCAAATAATATTAAAATACATAAAATAAAATAAAAAAAAAAACGAATAAGTGAATGATCCGTATGTACAATTCTTTTTCTGGCAATGGGAAAAAAGTAGGAAAAGGAGGAATATTTACAGAGCGGAACCAGTGCGTTTCTACAAGAAACAAACACCTCTACAATATTTACACACATTTTTTACTTTTTTTTTTTTTTTTAAATGCGAGTCTGTACTGATACACACACACACACACAAAATGGTGTCCTTTTGGAGAAGTCGCTGAGCGCGGTGTCCTTTATAAACAAAAAAGGGGGAGGAGTTTAATCCTGCAGGACTGAAGCAGTGTTTAAAAAAAAAAAAAGTTCTTAAATTTTATGATCAAATGAACCTTGTGAGGATGAAGAAAACGATCCAGAAACCCTGTCTTATTATTATTATTATTAATAAATTCAGTCATGTTCTCTCAGAACAAAAACTTTTTTTTAAATAGACAAACCCAGACTACGGTGATGTTCACTCGCTCACTGCTGCTGAAAATATTTACACATCATAGTCATGCGGCAGACTGAAAAATTTATTTTAACAGTTTAAAAACTTGTTTCAGTAACAATCCAGTACAGAGCATCGTTTCCTTCGGTCGGTTTGATCTTGATTATTAGCTCAAGTTACAACAAGGGGAGTTTATTAGCCAAGAACAAAACAGCTCACTAAAGACGTTCAATATGATTTGCGAGAGAACGTTTGCTACAACAGACACAGAGCTGCGCGGTTAGCTCTGATCAATTCGGGGGGGAGAGGACATAGTGTTAAATTAAACAAAGCCGAGTGTATGTATGAAATTTAGGAAAATAAATGTAAAATACAGACATACAGATGACGTTTCGGTTTTCTACTGCGTTAGAGAAAAACAGATGTTTTCAATAAACATGGCGTTAAATTGCAAACGTGACAATAATAATAATAATAATAATAATAAGCGGAGAATCTTTCTGAACTTGTTCATCTTTCAGTTGGAGGAATTGCCTGAGACAGGAAGTGAAAGAAGAGTCACGCTGCTCTGAACCTGTAATAGGTGCCATTATTTTTGTACAGGTCACGAAAAAGAAGAATCGTGAGCATTTCTGAAAAATTAAAATACTTCAATAAACAGATTCATCCATCAGTCAATCTCTACCACTCATCCGTCAGGGCTCAAGAAAAGACCTGTCCTTATTTAATTTAAAAACAAAAAAGAAGAAAAAAAAAAATCAGAATCCACCAATCAGAGCTCAGCGATTTGTTCTGAGGGGGGAGGTTCTTGGGAAATGTCGTTGCTATGGAGACGCACAGTAGGTGCGTCATGTCCATTAGCTTCATCAGTGGAAATGTATCCGAGCGGCCACACTGACTCCTGAGACATGTGACCCAGGACGCTGTGCACCTGTCCTGCACTGGGGGGGTGGGGTCAGGGGCGGGGCTTTAGTTAAGCGTTCCTCTGCAGTTCTCTGTTCCACACAAACAGGGGATTTTGTTCTCCTCGATAGGAAACTTGTAGTCATACGTGATTTCCTCGTTCACAGCAATGGGCTGCTTGGAGTAAATGACGATCTTCTTCTGGGACTCGATGGTGATGACCTTCGCGTAACAGTTCGGCTGCAAAACATCACAAGGACAATTTAAAAAAAAAAAGTTAGGAAACAATTGTATACGCATTTTTACAAACTAATTAATAACCAACACCGATGTTATTCTTCTAAGTAGTACATGATTTAAAAGCTAACCGCATGTTCGCGAGCTTAATCGTGAAACTTTGTGAGAGACCAACGTCAAGGAATGCAGCACTCGCTTAGCACAGGTCGCTAGCGCAATTTTAATAATCATCATTTAGTGTTATTGTTCACCGATTTCTCATCTCATCTCGTTATCTGTAGCCGCTTTATCCTGTTCTACAGGGTCGCAGGCGAGCTGGATCCTATCCCAGCTGACTACGGGCGAAAG
>JAOBAM010000014.1:142362-152572 GCA_025212355.1 Notarius kessleri
ATAAAAAATGTACAATAAGCTGGTTGCATAAGTGTGCACACCCTTAAACTAATACTTTGTTGAAGCACCTTTTGATTGAATTACAGCATTCAGTCTTTTGGGGTTGGAGTCTATCAGCCTACCACATCTAGACTTGGCAATATTTGCCCACTCTTCCTTGCAAAAGCACTCCAAATCTATCAGATCATCTCTTGTGCACAGTCCTCTTCAGGTCACCCCACAGATTTTGTGAAGAAAATGACTCTGATTAAACCCCAGATAAAGTTCAGCTGTCCAAGTAGGATTTTCCTGACATTTACTCAGTTGCATCCTCCACCAAAATCCATGGTTTGCAGGGAGCTTGCAAAGCATCAAAGGGATGTCATTGTTGAAAGGTATCAGTCAGGAGAAGGTTACAAAAACGTCCACGGCATTAGATATACCATGGAGCACAGTGAAGACAGTCATCAAGAATTGGAGAAAATATGGGACAACAGTGACGTACCTGAGAACTGGAGGTCCCTCCAAAATTGATGAAAAGACAAGACAAAAACTGGTCAGGGAGGCTGCCGAGAGGCTGACAGCAACACTGAAGGAGCTGCAGGAATTTCTGGCAAGTACTGGTTGTGTAACACATGTGACAACAATCTTCCGTATTCTCCATACGTCTGGACTATGAGGTTGGGTCAAAGAAAAACATCCAGTCCTGGCTAAATTTTGCAAAAAAAAACCCCATCAATTCTCCCAAATGCATGTGGAAAATGTGTTATGATCTGATGAAACCAAGGTTGAACTTTTTGGTCACAATTCCAAAAGCTATGTTTGGCGCAAAAACAGCACTGCACATCACCAAAAGAACACCATAGATAGAAGCATGGTGGTGGAAGCATCATGTTTTGGGGTTGTTTTTCTTCAGCTGGAACAGCGGCTTTAGTCAAGGTGGAGGGAATTATGAACAGTTCTAAATACCAGTCAGTTCCGGCCCAAAACCTTCAGGTGTCTGCTAGAAAGCTGAAGATGAAGAGGAATTTCATCTTTCAGCATGACAATGACCCATGCATACATCGAAATCAACAAAATAATGACTTCACTAGAAGAAAATTAAAGTTTTGGAACGGCCCAGCCAGAGCCCAGACCTAAATCCAGTTGAAAATCTGTGGGGTGACCTGAAGAGGGCTGTGCACAAGAGACGCCCTCGCAATCTGACAGATTTGGAGCAATTTTGCAAGGAAGAGTGGGCAAAGTCTAGATGTGGCAGGCTGATAGACTCCGACCCAAAAAGACTGAATGCTGGAATTAAATCAAAAGGTGCTTCGACAAAGTATTAGTTTAAGGGTGTGCACACTTATGCAACCAGCTTATTGTACATTTCTCTCTCTTGTACAGGTTATAGGTCACATTAAAGGTGGGGAAAGTTTTGAGAATTTGTGGTGGTTTTTTTTTTTTAAAGACGCATCAGAAAAATCCATCATTTTAATGGGGTGTGTACACTTTATCCACTGTATAGCTCTGTCTCATGAGACAATGTTATTAATCCTCTACATTTAAAATGAATCCTAAACTGTGTGCTGACATGTAGTTTTCTGTAAGATGTTTAACATTTATGGAAGGAGTCTCCAGTGTCGGTGCTTTTAGTCAGGGTAAAGCTGTAACTGGGAGGGGGGTTAAAATAAATTTGGGACTTTGAAAGAAGAGAGGTTAGTGAGGGAATGACTGCTGCTATAACAAGGAAATAACTGGTTTTACAGAAACATTAACTGTAAATGGATAACAATGTTTAATAAAAATTGTAATGGTATAGGTTGGACTCATTCTGGGGGAAATGTTAGACATCTGTAATTTTATCATAGGGAAAAGACACTGATAAATTGGAGCATGGTTGTCATGGTAACTGGGAAGGGTTTATTTTAGTTCATGTCCTCAGGGTTCTGATTGCTATGGTCATTGGGCTGTGTCCCAAATTAACTTGACTGCTGTTCTCCCTTACTCGTGGTCATCCACTTCTGGTCATGGTTTGTATCCCAAACTGCACACTGCTGTACTGTAGTGTAGACGTTATGTGAACGGTTGTGGCTGTGTCCCAAACCACACACTGTAGTACTACATGCAACTCGTAAGGAGATCTGATATAACTCCACTGGTGTGTCTGTCTCTGTGTGTGTCTAGAGTTTTACATTAGAGTTCCACTTTGAGCAGAACGACTTTTTCTCCAACACGGTTCTCTCTAAAACCTACAAGATGAGGTCTGAACCTGACGAGTCTGACCCCTTCTCCTTTGACGGTCCTGAGATTATGGGCTGCACAGGGTAGGATACCTGTCTCTCTCTACAATGGTCTTTGTGTTGCACTACACTGGTCTTACCCCATTTCATTCTCTACAGCTCTTGCTCATTATACCGGTCTTGTATGCTGCATCTGTCTCACATTTACTCCACCTACAGCGTGTGTTCTGTTGCGTATCCTGTATGTTATTGAGCCTAATGTGTAAGGTGTACAGTTTCAGTGACCTTTGAGAATAAACTCGCCTGTCTGTGTCTCTATAGGTGCACGATCGACTGGACCAAAGGGAAGAATGTTACCCTAAAGACCATAAAGAAGAAGCAGAAGCATAAGGGCAGAGGGACTGTGAGGACGGTCACCAAAACTGTCCCTAATGATTCATTCTTCAACTTCTTCTCCCCTCCTGAAGGTAGGTGTCTGCGCGCACACAGTAGTTTAGGGGCGATTGATGATGCTCTTGCAAACCGCTGATGGATCCCAGCTATTGTGATGAGGCTGAAGGGGTTAAATGTTGTTGGGGAAATGTGGTGTCCACAGATTTGAGCTCGTTTAAAATAGTGTTTCATCTCTCTCCTGTCCTGGGGGGGGTGGGGTTCTCCTCTATTTTATATCTTATGTGAACCTGAGTAACCTGCTGTCTGACTTCAGAGCAGCAAAATGTGTCTCTGGTGCATCTCATGTCTGTGCTGCTGAACAGATAAAGCTGTGAAATGTCTTCTCTCTCAAGCATAAAAATAAAACATTTTATAATGGTCGAGTTACATCTACTATGTTGCTGGGTCTGTTTCAGTCCTGTGGTTTGTGTTCGTGTTCCTGATCTCTAGTTCATATGTAATTAAGCCAAAAAATCCTGAACTAAATGCTAACACTGGTGAATGCAGTGACCAGTTTCCACAGTTTTGTCCGCCTGTAGTGTTTGTGCGCGTGCCTGGCCACACCCCCTTCTCCCCTCAGAGCCACAGGCAGTACTGTTTCAGTGATGGCTAGGGGCACTGCAGGGTCATGGCATATTACACACCATCTCACAATCCTAACTCATCACATGCCAACCATCATGGCTGGGGAGGGTTGGGGGTGTGGCCTAAGGTGGTGTAATGGTGTGGAGTTCATGGCTGTGTTAAATGACCCACCTCTCTGTTCTGTTTTTCAGTACCGGAGAGTGGTGAACTGGTGAGTTTCACTTTCTGTATGAAAAGCCAATACAGGCTGTTGTCCTAAACCATACTGTCTTATTGTAAAAGGAACACTGTGTAGTGCACTGTTGTAGACCACTAACTGTGGTGTTGGCGTGCTGTTCAGGATGAGGACTCGGAGGCCATCTTGGCGGCGGATTTTGAGATCGGTCACTTTATCCGTGAGCACATCGTGCCACGTGCCGTGCTCTACTTCACCGGAGAGGCCATCGAGGATGACGACGATGACGTGAGTGAAGGACACACTGCACATTGTAATGGGACACAGCCTCTCTCTGAGAAACTCGTGTGTACCTTCAGCTCTGAGTGTAGTGATGCAGTGGACATGTGAAGGTGTAGTTAGGGTGTGATTAAGGTATCGGTTTATTAAAATGATGTTTAAAGTTCTTGATCACCTTCATGTCACTGGCTGTGTTCCAAATCCATTGTTGGAGGGAGTCGACTTAGCTTTTACTGACTGAACGATAAAGTGAATTGAAGCACAGCAGGTTTGGGTTTTGTTGCATGTTTACTCATCTGTGTGTTTTTGTTTCTTCAGTATGATGAGGAAGGTGAGGAGGCTGACGATGAGGTGAGTGTGTGAGAGATGTGCGTTATTAAATGCATATGGGTGTGTTGACTGCTCTGTAACGGGTGTTTCCTTGTTAGGAGGGAGAGGAGGAGGCAGATGAGGAAAATGATCCAGACTATGACCCGAAGGTACATGCGCCCATTTAGAAGGTCTAATTTCTCTGTAGTATTTAGAGGGGCTACTGCAGCTCACATACTGACCCCATGTCTGTCTGTCCTTCCCATTTGGTGACTTTTAATCTGAAACCTTTAACATGTATAAAGGAACTATTTAAATTCACACTCCAGTATGATTATGGCTGCTACAGGAGCTGACCAATCAGTATCTTCACTTTCACTCAGTGGAACTGCGCACTCTCAATTACACACACACACCCTCCCCCGAATATTTTTTATTTTTTTTTGTTTTCCTTCCATATATCCTGTCGTTCATTTTCCTAAAATCTGTCATTTCCTCTGTCCCTCAGTCCTGAGCAATAACGCCTGTAAGCTGCTACGGTCTTGGGCTTTCTTGGCGGTTATTGTCTGATCCCTCCACCATGTTCAGAGTTTAGTTAAATCGTTAGTGCTTGTGGTTAACTCCTCTGTAATCCTGTGTGTTTCTCTCCTCACTCAGGTTTAAATAGGGGGTGTGTAGCATAACAAGCCCTGGTAGGTAACAGGTGTGACTCTAGTTTTAAAGGCCCCTCCCCCTTGTCCCACCTGTCTCACTGCACTAACTGTGTGTGTGTGCTTCTGTAACAGTGGGTTTATTTGCCTCTGTACCTTCTGTATGAAGTTAAGCTCCACCCTTTGAGGGGATTTGGCATGAACCCACCCCCTTACATGTCAGTCTGGTGTTGATCATTTTGATGTCATGTGATCTTGTGCTCATCACATCCTGTCTGAGCTTATCTGTACCAGGATCAGTGTTCAAGAGCTGCAGAGCACTCGGATCAGAGTTCTGTAGGCCTCAGAAGGGTTCTTTGAGATTCCAGAACTCCAGCTGTAGGATGTTGGAGTTCTCTCTCTAGTTTCAGGAGAACTGCAGGCTGCTCTGTCAGAACTTCAGCTCTAGAACTACAAGCCCAAGGGTCTGGATCCTACTCCTGAAGTGTTTGGGCCTCAGATGGCTAATTGCAGAGCTGCTGAACACTTGGGCCTGCAGTCTAGATTTGCATAACCTCCCTCCAGGGCTCTAGAGTTGCAGAACCTAGAATGTAGCTGAAGGTGGGGTCAGTCCTGAATAAAAATGTTGAATATCCTGTTTATCAGTGGCACCCTGATTCTCTCTCCTCATAGATCATGATTTTGAAGGATTTCAAGAAATTTTTTTTCCCATTTTTCTTGATTATTCCTCTTCCCCTTCTGTTCTGTATTTGCTCCTTTTCCTGACTATCCTTTTGTCATCTTGTTCTGTCTTTTCCTCTTGTATCAAATCTTTGTGATTTTTGTGCGTAACTGATAATGCAGTCTCTAATTGTGTGTGGTGTGTGTGTTACAGAAGGATGCAAACCCACCAGCGGAGTGTAAACAGCAGTGAATTGACGCACTGTGACGGTGTAAATCCTCTCCTCTGGTCCTGCAGCCTTATGTTTTGTATTTCTCTATTGGTAGATTTAATCAGAATTACTGACGTGTATGTGTATATACACGCGTGCGCACACACACACACACACACACACACACACACACACACTTGCTCTCAGCAGCTGTGGCTCACTTACCTGTGACCCATACCCCTCCCCATGCCCCCAACACACCTACATTCCAGAAACATAACAGCCAGGATTACTGGCTCTCTGATTGGCAAAGTCCTGACCTGTTTCAGGAAGTCACTGGCTGGGAAGTTAGTCAGGATTTAGGGTACTGAACATTCCTGCTCACTGATTGGCTGAATTCCTGTCAAACTGGAGTACTGTTATGACTCCACCCCTACCTGGGACAATTTTGGCCTGATTTTTAGGTCAACCTGGCCACTGAGTGGGAGGAGCCATGTGACAGATATCCAGTTTTTTCAGGACAGGTGACACTGCCCCATGCCTGTCGTTATTTTAAATATACAGCAGCACTTCCTGGGCAGTCAGTGATTTGAGAAATTGTTTTATTTGGCTGAATCCTGACACTGACTTCCCGTCCCTTCAGGAAGTAAATAAATCCCTGACCGGGAAAAACTTGAAGCCTGTGATTTGAGTCTTCGTGCTTGGCTGACTTCCTGCCACTTCCTGTTGGGACAGGTCTCAGTAGGCTCTGCCCACCTGGTTGCCTTACTGTCTGTAGTAGCAGTTCTACCAGTCAGAAATATGATGGGCTCTGCCTCCAGCTGCTTTGGGGTGGGGTTCCCCCCCTTTTCCTTTTTTGTAGTAGCACTTTTAAGTCAGGTGAGAAAGAAAAGCTCTGCTCAGAGCTGCCGCACCCATGATGGTGTGGTGTTAGCTCTGCCTAGCCTACAGTGATATCGTTCTATTAATTGTTCTGATTGGCTGATTTCTGACTTCCTTTTATTTCAGCCTTGTATGGAATTGGCTTTGCCCACACACAATCCTGAACTGGGCACAGGCAGCATGTTGAGGTTTAACAGGTTAATGGTTCTAAAAAGCCCTAAACTGGATCTGACTGGCTGGATCCTGAAGTAGCTCCGCCTCTTTCTTTATTGTCGCAGTTCAGTGTCTGAGCTAGGTGTAGGATTCAGACTGAGCTTCAACACTTCACCTTCAAATAACTCCACCCACCCACCAACAAAAACGTGTGTGTTAGATGGTATGGACTCCAGTTGTTTGTGTGCGAGGATTTCCCACAGGACTGTTTCTCATGTGTGAGTGAGAGCTGCAGCTGTTGAGACAGTCCTCCATGTTACAGATGTACTAATGTACTCAGATGTGTACTCATCCAATAAACCAGTTCCATGTGCACCACTTACTGTGTGTATCCTTTTAGTTTTTTTTTTTTCTTTTTTAATCCCCCGCTGGCCAAAAGGGGATTGTTGTGGCGATGTCCGTCCCGGGAAGGGTGCTCACCTTCTGAAATCAACTCCTCTCTCCATTTTTGGAGGAATTTCACAAAACTTGGCAAGATTCTTTGTTATATGTTGGTACTATGCATATTGTAACTTTGTTCAATTTGATCACATTTTTACCAGAGTTGTGGCCCTTAACAACCTTCTACTTTCATAATTTCATGAAGGTGTGCTTGCCTTCTGACATCAACTCTCAATTTTTGGATGGATTTCATGAAACTTGGCAGGGTTCTTTGTTGATGCACATGTTGCAATTTTGTTCAAATCAATCACATTTTACCAGAGTTTAGTAGCCAGCGGGGGATATTGTGTTCTCGGAGCACTTTTTTTTTCCTCATTTGTGGTTTTATTCAAACAAGTGTGTGCGGGAGGGAGGGAGAAGTGGAACAACCATGATACAGTACAGGTAAAATATTCTCGTTAATATTTTTAACTTTGTGAAAACTTGTAGTTTTTCTCAAATCCTCAGTGTCCTGGTTAGTGTGTGAATTGTGGGTTTGTCTCATTAAAACTATTACACGATGCTGCTGTTCTGGATTGTGATTAATCAGGTGTTAACACACTATAGAGCCTATTCAGTCATATGACCTTATCTAATATTGCAACCAGTGGCTGGCCATGTTAAGATATTACATCCAACCAAAGGTGGTGGCTGGGTTCAATGGTTCCGATGCAAATCCGTGCTTTATTTTCCATGAATTAACTCGAGGGATTGAACGTAAATCAACATGAACAAATGGGCTCCAGTACTACAGACCTTTTTATTCAGTCCTGGCAGCACTGATGACTGCTTTAGACAAGCAGTTGATTAGCGATTGGCAAATTCCCAATCTGATAGAAGAACTGAAGGACTAGCGGTTGGAGAAAGGGATATCGTCAACGATCTGGTGTTAACGCTACCTGCGGGGTCTGTGGTTCTAAAATACGAGTCATATTTTTTATAAACGTACTTACACCCTCAATCCATCCCTTTTGGCACATCACTACAGTGCCGTGGCCGCTCTGACAGCTTCAGCCATCAGTCTATAGGGAATGTTAGTCATGGTTCCTGTTGCCTTCTCCTGGATTATTATAGAGGTTTTCTCCTCTCAACTGTTCACTCACATTCACACCTATGGACAACTTGGAGCCACACAGAAAGGCCCCTGTTGACCGCTGGGCTCGAATCCAGAACCTTCTTGCTGTGAGGCGACAGTGCTAACCACTACACCACTGTGCTGCCTACACACCCAATACAATACATAATGCTTCTAATGTTGCTTATATGTTAATTGTCTCTCAGGAAGGCAGTGTATAGTCAGTCTATATGTACAGTATTTGTGCATCTCAAACAAAATATAAGTTCAGTATTTTCCATCAGTTATTAAAGAAGGTAAAAATGTAATGTGTTCTAGACTCATTACATGTAAACGGTTTCAAATGCTTCAATTTTGTTTTTGATAATTATGGCCTACAGCATTAGTTTTGTTTCAAGTTTGAGTAAAACTGTGTAAGTGCTGTGTATCTCGGTCTAGTTCAGTACCACAATCATGGAGAAGGCTATTGACCTGTCAGTTGTCCAGAAGATGATTGGCACCCTCCACAAGAAGGGAAGCCACAGAAGGTCATTGCTGAAAAGGCTGGTTGGAGGATGAGCGCAGCCGTGAGAGGATTGTCAAGAAAATTTGATTCGAGAGCTTCACGAGTGGACTGAGGCTGCTGTCTGTGCATCAAAAGTCCTCATGCCCAGGTGTCTTCAGGAAAGGGGCTACAACTGTCACATTCCTAATATCAAGCTCCTCCTGAACCAGACAGTGTTAGGAGCGTCTTCTCTGGACTAAAGAGAGAAGGAACTGGACTATTGCTCAGTGGTCCAAAGTCCTCTTTTCATATGAAAGTAAATGCTGCATTTCATTTAGAAATCAAGAGTCTGGAGGAAGAGTGGAGAGGCTCAGAATTCAAGTTTGGAGTCCAGTGTGAAGTTTCCAGTCTGTGATGGTTTGCGGTGCCATGTCATCTGCTGGTGTTGGTCCACTGGGTTTTATGAAGTCCAAAGTCAATACAGCATCTACCAGGAGATTTTAGAGCACTTCATGCTTCCATCTACTGACAAGCTTTATGGAGATGCTGATTTCCTTTTCCAGCAGGACTTGGTACCTGCCCACAGTGCCAAAACTACCACCACATGGTTTGGGGACCCTGATGTTACTATGCTTGATTGGCCAGCCAACTCCCCTGACCTGAACCCCAGAGAGAATCTATGGGCTATTGTCAAGAGGAAGATGAGAAACAGACAAGCTTGAAGGTCGCGATCAAAACACCCTGGGGTTCAGTATCACCTCAGCAGGGCCACAGGCTGATCGCCTCCATGTCACGCTCCACTGATGCAGGAATTTGTGGTAAAGGAGCCCCAACCAAGTAGAGTGTATAAATGAACACGCTTTTCAGAAGTTGGATATGTCTGTCTTGTAAATCTTTTTTTAATTGATCTTAGGGAATATTCTAATATTTTGAGAGACTGGACTTCTGATTTCCATGAACTATATGCTGTAATCAATTTAAAAGAAAAGTTTGAAATTTCATTTTGTGTAATGAATATAATGACAGTTTACCTTTTCGAATTAAATCATGAAACATTTTCACGATATTCTAATTGTTCAGAATGCAGTTGTGTACTCTGGGTGTCTGACTTGATCACAAAAAAAACCCTTGGTAATTTAATGAGAGATTATACTAACCAGATATAAAGCGACTGCTGCAAATTCTACAGTAGACTAGTGGCTCCCATGTACTCTTATCAGCCTCTAATGTCGTTTAACAGCCGGTATCTCTTTATTCCGGTGTTCAGGAGTTTTAGGAAATCTAAAAAATGACAGCTGAGAATTTTTTTTCTCATTCACCTAGACATGTACAGTGAAGACTCTACTGATACAGATTTTCTTTGAAAAAAAATCATTGACATGAAGTTTTCTGTAAGCAGAAGTGTGTTTATATCGTTTCTGGAAGGGGTCTCCAGTATTAACACTGTGTAATGGTCAGAGGTGAAGCTGGAACTTTAAGTTTTCTGATGTCTTCAGGACAGAGGAGTTTACACTTTGCAGTTTCTCTGTAACATGATGAGCTGAGTGTTTTTTTTTTTTTTCAAGAGAAAGAAAAAAAAAGAGACAGATAAGGAAAAATAATCACCCTGCTCCTGTTAGGGGTCACTACAGCA
>JAOBAM010000014.1:850629-861478 GCA_025212355.1 Notarius kessleri
GCCTTTCGCCCGTAGTCAGCTGGGATAGGCTCCAGCTTGCCTGCAACCCTGTAGAACAGGATAAAGCGGCTAGAGATTATGAGATGAGATGAGATGAGATGAGAGTCTACAGTTAGACCGATAGTGTGAATGTCCTGCTGCGCTTGCCGTAGCTGTGCTCTAAGGGGCGGGACAAACACAAAGGCAGAGAGGTCAAGAGGAGGAGAAAGCACGTGGGTCGGTCAGCTTGTACCCGGGGAACTGTCCTTCTTCTGCTTCTATCTGATGTGAGCGTGTTGATGTGTCTGCATGTAGCTGGTTCACTTCTCTGATCAGACATCACCATTTATACACGTTCACACACACACACACTTGACCCAACAAAGCACCGGATTTCTTGTCGCTCAGGCTGGTTGTTTGTGGAAAATTACATCATCATGGTGAGCAAAACAGACGAGATGCCAACATCAGCAGCATCAGTGTCAAACTGCGCCTCGGTGGAGCTTCCTCAGGAAGGACAGAGCAACCTGAAGGAGTGTTGTCCATGCGGTATGTCAACCTCAGAGCATGTGTATATCCCGGGAGCGGGGTTTGTCAGTGAGATCTGAGTTAGACAGGTCATCCGGGTGCAGGAATGTTGTGGAGCCAGAGATCTATTGTGCACTTAAACTAAAACACAAGTGCTCTCAGATAGGCTAGCTGGCTAACTCTTATAGTGACTGGAGCATTTGGGGAGGTGTGTGTGTGTGCTTGGTTGTGAAAATAAATGGCATCAGGGCAGGATCAGAGATGCCCTTTCTCAGTGTGATCAGTGTGTCTATGCTGGCCAGTTTGCCACTGACACTTCACATTAGCATCTCTCGGTTTGTTAGCATAACCGCATTAGCATCTCTCTGTTTGTTAGCATAACCGCATTAGCATTGCGGTTAGCACTAGGCTTCCCTTGGTTAAGTCACCTTCTTTCATCTAAATATACTCTTATCTGCTAATATAACTGTGCGGATTGTAATTTATGGATAATAATAATAATAATAATAATAGCAGGACTTGGTGCTATTCCAGAGCCGCATATGTAACACTAGCAGCGCGTGCAGCGCAGCGGCGAATGAAATGAACTGAAGGTCACCTTCATTGGAACAAACCAAATACACACACAAATAGGGGTGTTTGTACTACGGCTTTCCTCTGAAACGGACAATTCACTGAGCTCTGAGTGTTTTGATAATATTTTTATCGAGAATAAAGGTATTTAAGATATAATTTCAGTGTAGTTACTCAGTCACGCATGTCGGGTTTACAACCCGGACTCTTCACACCGCGTCTCCTCCCCCCTGTGAAATCAGCACTGTAAATGTGTTCTGACCGGGAAGCGGAAGTTGCTGCACATGGCCAAGTCGTGGTGCTTGTTTGCCGATAGAAGGTTATTGGATCCTGTTCAGTATAGAGCGAGCCTATAGGTAAGTCTCAGGGTTGTAGTTTTTTTTTTTTAAACTGATTACCAGGATTAATACTAGCGGATTCTTTGAAAATCATCATCGCGCCTTTATTTTAGTTCTAACTTGGCTAAGCAAGTGAGTTGGCTAGCTAGCAAACCGTTCAGTGTCATTTCTCAAGGACCTTGGAGCAGCTCTGTGCTGTGCTTACAGCTCGAATGGAGTTGATCAGGGTGTAGATGTGAGCTGGCTCTGTTGGAAAGTACTTCAGAGCTTGATCAGGTGATTACATCAGTCTGGTTAATGGAATGGTTTTAGATAACCTGCACTATCTCCTTGAATGCAGTGCAGCTCAGATCCTGACCTTTTCCCAGTGCTACAGTTTTGCAGGATGGATAAATCTAGACCTGTGCATTTGCTTGCCAGACAATCAGTTGGCTCAGTGTGTGTGTGTGTGGTTTTGACAGGAGATTAGGCCAGGGAGCACAGCAGGAGGTCTGTCTGACTCCAGGGTAAATACAGCACTACTTCTATACCATGGCTTCATAAACACTCTTTTTCTTTCATCTTTGGTGTATCTGGCTGAGCCATTTCTTGCAGACAAAACACTGTTATTTTGTGACACAAGTCGTAATATTCCTATTCCACAGTTCATGCAGATTAGGCAAAATACCCAGCCACTGGGGTTGTATGAGACGGTGCCAGTCCCAAGCCTGGATAGATTGGAGAGGGTTGTATCCGGAAGGGCATCCGGTGTAAAACCTATGCCAAATCAAACCTGTGGAACGGATCCACTGTGGTGACCCCAGATGTACTGGAACAGCCGGAAGGAGGAGGAGGCTGTCAGGTTTTATATTGTTAGCAGATGAGTCGTAATATTCCTACCTGTAACATTATTCCTGAACTTTATTGCGGTAGGTTTTGATGGGGTTAATGATTTGTTCTCAAACTCTAGACGTTGACATGAGTGTCATGAATGAACTTGACATTTGGAGCATTAAGAAATATATATATATATATTTTTTCCCTTTTCTCTAAACTGTCCTCTATACTGATACAAATACTCTCTGTCTTTGACCTGCCGGAGTATAGCGCGTGTAAAGTGAATACGGCACACAGAGAAGCTTTTTTTTTTTTTAATTATTTAAATAATTGTTGTTGCTTGGAGAGAACCTGCACCACGGTCACTCTTTTTGAATGATTTACCAACAATGACTGACCTGCTCGTTTCATGATAACACTGAATAAGCTACTTAGGATTCTCCTCAGCGGTGATCCTTGCCCGAGCTGCAGAATCTGATGTGAAGAGAATTTCAAATCTGCTACTGTGTTGAAAAAGAGTGGATTGAGTTGTTGTTATTTTCAGGGAAATGTGGAGGCTAGAGTCTTATTGCCTGTTTATCCTGATTGTATTGTCGTACTTGTGCAAAACTACCGGTTACTGGTCAGGAGTCAAGAGGGTGCAGGGCAGATGGACTTCACTCTGTGTGTCTGCTGCTGGGAGGGACAGAAAGGTACAGGGATTGCCTTTGGAGTTGTGCAATGTGGAGGTGAACTTATTCCATGCACAGGTTGTTCAAAATTTTTTTTTTTTTAAAGCCAAATAGGCCTCTTTTGCAGTTTGTAGGATTGGCCTACTCATAATGCTGGAGACTCTTTAAAAACCTCAAAGCGGTTTATTGATACTAGCTTTTGTTTGAAATGCATGTAATTATTTTGTAATTGGTCGTCTTTGAAATGTATTTTATTCTATCTTATTTATGCTGTACAACTTGATCTTGAAGTTTGTAATGTTGAAATTAATTGATTTGTTTGTTCATTTCAGGGTTTATATTTGTCCAACCATGAAATTAGCTCCACCCCATCAGCGGCAGAGCTGCTTAGATGGCATCTAGCGGAGTTGTGTGCAGTTTGGGTTGGGTCAGTTACAAGGACGTGGAGGAATTGTCTATTTTATTGGAACTATAATTGCAGTTTTCCTCACTGGAAGCAGAGGGCTGTGAAAGTTTAAGCACTAAAGTGACACACTCGATGTGTGATTTGTATCAAAGCCAAATTTCAGACACTTAAATGATGATTGTTCTGTGTGTACAGGTTTGAGCTTTTCTTTATCCAGTGCTCATTATGGTTGTTTGATTTACGCCCTGTGTGTAAGGAGATGCCTAATGTTTGTTGCTAGATCCCTGACCTCTTAACTGATTACCTTGAAGGCAGTCAAGGACAAATTGGATTTGTCTGAAAGCAAACAGTGGGCCTGCTCTGGCTGTGTTCTAGCAAAAGCAGCTGTGGTGTAGCAGGGAGTTTGATAAAGTGCAATGTATCCTCCAGCTTCGAAGCGGCAGTCTAGTTTGTGTACCATGAACATGTAGGTTCTGGGCGAGATGAATTTGAACAGATTCAGAGCGTTGGGAATGGAATGGAGTGGAGTATTCCAGTGCTGGTGTGGATATGGATCAGCTGTGGAGTTTGGCTGGAATGTTCACATTCACAAGATGAGCAGCTGCTGTTTTTAAAGGAGTCTCTTTGAACAGCCTTTTTGAGCTCTGTAGCAGTTGAAGTGTGAGACTCGGCAACTGATGTATAATTTTTTTTTTTTGTAACTGACTGGCTCCGAGCAGGATGTAGAGATTACACGGTTACTAGTGAGATGGTAATCTTGGAATTACGTTAATTCCAAGCTCCCCAGCTGACGTAGGAATTCTGGAATTGTTCAGAAGCTCTCACTTGGTGGCATGTGCAGTAATGTAACATTGGGTGGTTGTTGTTTTCACCCAATTGCTGTATTGGGTTATTTGGGGAATGACCCAACAGGCTGGGTCAACTAGTCCAATCTCATAAGGGTCCAGCTTTTAACAGATGCACCGCGAGTTGGCCTAGTGGTTAGCGTGTCCGCTTCTCAACTGGCAGATCACGAGTTCTACTCACGGTCAGGTCATACCAAAGACCATCATAAAAATGGTACCTACTGCCATCTGGCAAGGCACGCTGCAATACAGATAAGCATGTGTGCTCTTTTTTTTTAAATAATAACAGTGATATTTAGAAAAATGTAAGAACACTTCTCATGTAAAAGCTCAGCCTTCCAATTTTAGGCCACGCCCCCTCCATTACTGGTTTATTTTAGGACTAGAAATGGGATGTAAACATCTGTTAGTATTACATAACTTTGTGGTATGATTATTTATTTATTTACTTATTTATCTATCCATCCCTCACTCTATCTGTGAAATCGCTTTTTTTTCCCTCCTGCATTTAATATTGTGCTGGTCTCACAGCCAGAGAGTCCATTTCTCCAAGGATGCTGGTACACACACACACACACACACACACACACACACACACACAGCAGGTGGCATCAGGAGAGATTAATTATTGGTAAAGGCCAGGCTGAGCCTGAGAGGACGCCTGCAGGACATTTTCAATGTTTTATGAATCTAATAAGAGAGGAAAGCATTCAAACAACACACACACACACACACACACATTTAAAAACATGTTCGCACACCACCCACACACCCCACTGTTAAAGCTCAGGGGACAACAACAGTATCCCAGAATGCACCACGGCTCTGAGTACAGACAACACAGCATGGTGAACTTAACTGTACAATACAACAACACTGAATAATAATAATAATAATAATAATAATAATAATAATAATTGAGCCTGTGGATGAAGAAAAGGTGGCAAAATAGATAGATTGAAACAAAGATAAATTGCATAAGACAGAAAGAAAATGAATTGAGACAGACACAGAGGGTGTGGAGAGAAACACAGGGAGAGAATGTGGGAGAAGAAGAGAAATAAAATCAATATAATGAGACAAAAAGATAAATACAGTGAGGCAGAGAGACAGAAAAATACAGGGCGACAGAAGTATTTCAAATTTATTAGTGCTTAATACATAGCAGAAATGTGTTCAGTAACTCCAGGATATCAGAACTGTGAATCCGGCACTTGGAACCAAGCTCAGGTGCACAGTGTTTAATCTGATTATTCATCACATGTCCCCAGAACTTGATTAGGAGTCCAAATCTGCCAAATGTCCAAATGAAACTGATTGGACATAATTCAGAAAGACAAATACCTGTGAATATGAGGTTTCACAAATCAGAGATCTTTTCTGACCAAATATAGTCAGACCACTGTTGGGTTGTGTTGAGGAACCCAAATGAGCAGTGGTGTGGAACCGTATCTCAATCTGGACAACAAGGCTGGACATCAGACAAAACCCTGGGGTGATCAGGAATCGAACCAGCACTCTGGTAGAATTTTAGGGGTCTAATGTAGAGGAGAGAGAACAGGAACCATGAACACTTGTCAAAATAACATCCCTACCATGGAGGTGCTATAATGATAGACTCAGAAGAAGAGGTTCTTTCAGGAAACCCACCCCTGAGTGTATACAACCTTGAACCTGGACACAAAGCCAAGGTCGCAATACAGTAGCTTCACGAAGAGAATGTCCTTGATCCTCAAAGAAACCTAAAGAACCTCACTTGAGACATGAAGATGTGTGAAGAGTTGTACTGAGTGACTAATCTTGGCAGGAGAGGAGAACCATCTCTAAAACTGACCATTGTGTTGGAATGTTGGATGTTGGACAAAATGCAGGGAGGTGACTAAAGGGCACCATCAGGCTCTCTGGGAGAACCTCTATCAAAACCCAACTTCCTAATACCATACCTACCTATTATGGTGGTATCATGCTAGAACCAGGAATGGAAGACTCATGAAGAAAAACCACCCCAAGTGACCTTGGATCTAAACACCAAGCCAGGATGATGTTAGAGTGGCTTAACTAAGAGACACTGAATATCTTCAAGTGGTCCAGTCTGAACAAGAACCATAACGAACCTCACTGGAGAGTTGAAGATATTAAGTTATGTTGAGGTACCCATCTTAGCTGGGTAAAGAATCATTTCTTAAGCTTGGAAATGTGGAAGAAGGCTGGACATGGCCCAAAACACAGGGAGGTGACCAGGAAAAAAATCCAGCACTCTGGGAGAACCGGAAGGGTGGACTGTAGAGATGAGAGACCTCTGAGAGATCATGAAGCAGGGACAGCTCATCTCCTGGCTCTTTAACCCTTAAGCACCCCAAAGAACTTCAGTGGACAGCTGGAGATGGTTTGTTCAGCATCAAAAAAGATCTGCTGTGAATTTATGGAAGGTGTCTCTATTGTCAATACTTTCTAACAGTCAGAAGTAAACTTTTCTGACATCTTCAGGGCAGAGGAGTTTACACTTTACGATTTCTTTGTAAAATAAAAAGCTATGTAAGAACAGGAAATAAGTTATTTCATGAAACAGGAACATATTAATGAAATTTAAAAACAAACAAACAAACAAACATGGTGGTAACTTCATGGTGGTAACCGTAACTTCAGTGTGTTAGCAGAACCATCAGGGTAGTAGCAGTAACATCAGGGTGGTAGTATTCACTTCAAGGTAGTAACAGTAACTTCAGGGTGTTAGCAGAAACTTCAGAGTGTTAGGAGTAACTTCAGGGTGGTCGCATTAACTTCAGGGTGGTAATGTTAGGGTGGTAGCAGTAACTTCAGGGAGTTAGCAGAAACATTACAGTGGTAGCAGTAACTTCAGGGTGGTAGTATTCATTTCAAGGTGGTAACAGTAACTTCAGGGTGTTAGTAGAAACTTCAGAGCATTAGGAGTGACTTCAGGGTGGTTGTATTAACTTCAGGGTGGTAATTTTAGGGTGGTATCAGTAACTTCAGTGTGTTTGCAGAAACCTCGGGGTGGTAACAGTAACTTCAAAGTGTTAGCAGAAACTTCAGAGTGTTAGGAGTAACTTTAGAGTGGTAGTGTTAACTTCATGGTGGTAATTTTAGGGTGGTAGCAGAAACTTCAGGGTGGTAGCTTAACTTAACTTCAAGTTTGCTGCAATAACTCAATAACTTAAGGGCATTAGCAGAAATTTCAGGGTGGTAGCTTAACTTCAGGGTTGCCACAATAACTTCAAGGTGGTAACAGTAACTTCAGGGTGGTAAATTTAGGGTGGTGGCAGTAACTTCAGGGTTGCCACCATAACTTCAGGGTGGTAACAGTAACTCCAAAATGGTAATTTTAGGGTGGTAGCAATAACTTCAGGGCATGAGCAGAAATTTCAGGGTGGTAGCATTAACTTCAGGGTTGTAACAGTAACTTCAAGGTGGTAGCAGTAACTTCAGGGCATTAGCAGAAATCTCAGGGTGGTAGTGTTAAATTCAGAGTTGCCGCAATAACTTCAAGGTGATAACAGTAACTTCAGTGTGGCAATTTTAGGGTGGTAGCAGTAACTTCTGGGTGATAGCAGTAACTTCAGGGTGGTGGCATTAACTTCAGGTTTGCCACCATAACTTCACGGTGGTAACAGTAACTTCAAGGTGGTAATTTTAGGGTGGTAGCAGTAACTTCAGTGTTGCCACCATAACTTCAGGGTGGTAGCAGTAACTTCAGGGTGGTAATTTTAGGGTGGTAGCAGTAACTTCAGGGTGGTAAATTTAGGGTGGTGGCATTAACTTCAGGGTTGCCACCATAACTTCAGGGTGGTAGCAGTAACTTCAGGGTGGTAATTTTAGGGTGGTAGCAGTAACTTCAGGGTTGCCACCATAACTTCAGGGTGGTAGCAGTAACTTCAGGGTGGTAGCAGTAACTTCAGGGTGGTAATTTTAGGGTGGTAGCAGTAACTTTCGGGGAGTAACAGTAAATTCAGGGTTGTAGCAGTAAATTCAGGGTGGTAGCAATAACCTCATCATGGTGACAGTAACTTCAGGGTGGTAACTGTGTGATTGCAGTCACTCTGCTTCTTTACACCATCCTATTACTCAGTATTTCACTATAACGCACAGTGTTTATTTCTTGCAGAAGGGTTTCTTTGGTCCAGACATGGGTTGTGAGGATATTGTAGATGAAACAATAGAGAGGTAACAGCAGAGAGATATTGACATTGCAGCAAGGGCAGAGAGGAGAGGGCGAGGGTGTGTGTCGATGCTTCAACCTTTACGCTTTTGAGGAATATGGAGACTCAAGTTTAAGCTTTATGGTAGACCACCCAGAAGAGCTGGTCTTGGGGTAAATCCCTCGTTCTTCCATCTGACTGCTGCAGTCGGGATTTGATGCCAACATCCTTGTTGGTTGCCATGGAAACCAAGTCTTCTTTCCATTGTCTCTTGCTGCTCTCTCACGGGTTTCCCTGTTTAAAAAGATCTGGTCGATACCTTCCTTCCTGACTGATTATCACGTATCTCTCTTTCTGTTTCCATCTCTCTCTCTTTCTCTCGTTGTATCAGTGTCACAGCTCAGGACAAGTGTTAAATCTGCATCTGGCCAAAAATCAGAGGCTAAACACGTCCACCCAGATTCATCCAAACCATATAAACACTCATTATGTCTCAGCAGGCGGCAGGCTCAAGCCTTCTGTTTTACTCCCGACTGCAATAAAGCTGTACGAGGGAGACAGACAGAAAGAGAGAGTGAGACCTGGTGATTATGTAACATAGCTAACAGGTGAATCTCACCATCTCTGTGTGACGGAGAGATAAAGGAAAGAAATAGATAAATACATAGACATGCATTTGTTTTAGGAAATCAGAGTCTGGAGAGCAAATCTAAATGAATCGTCTGAAAGCAAGAAGCTCTGGCAAAAAAGCCACAGAGTTCATTGAAGACAGTTTGTGATGATTGTGACTGCTAGCATTGTTGAAACTAGATCAGTATGTAATTGGTAACCTGGGTGGAGCAGGGGGTACAGAGGGTAGCATTCCTGATCTTGGGTATCTTGGAGCTTAGAAAAGCTCACTGGGCCACAGTCAAGAAATGTTTATTTTACTGCTAGAACCCAGTGCAAGAAAGTATGGACAGCCAATCAACATCCCAAAATTTGTGTAAAAAAAAAAACAGAGTACAAAAGACATCAGGTGACGTGTAAGCCATGAGTGGAGCAGCTGAAGATGAGACCAAAATCATATTTTGGGGCAAGACATTTTCTTTGCCAGATTTTCCATGTTCTCCCTGTATTGGTCTGAGTTTCTTCCAGATTCTCTGGTTTCCTCTCACTTCCCAAAACACTACCCTGTAGGTGGAGTGTCTTCGCTACACTGGCCCAGATGTGAATGAGTGGTGCTGTGTGATAGACTGGCCTTCCTTCAAGAAGCATTTCTGCCTCACCCCCAATGTTCCTGGGATAGACTCTGGATCCACTGCTACCTTGTAGAGATCTCCAGCAGTTTCTTTCCTCTCTCTCAGAGATTATTGAGTCAAAGAGGCAGCAGAGTAAGAGAGGCAGACAAAGAGAATGACAGATGCAGTCATCTGCTATCTCTGACATATTTGCCCATATTTGTGTCATTCGGATGTTTACTCCAATGCAAAATAAAAAAAATAAATAAATAAAACATATACAATTGACTTTGCTGAAGATGTCACAAGAGAGATGTGACTCTGTTGGAGTATATTGAGGTTGGAGTGTACTGATGTTGGAGTGTACTGATGTTGGAGTACACTGATGTTGGAGTATATTGAGGGAGTACACTGATGTTGGAGTACACTGATGTTGGAGTGCACTGATGTTGGAGTGTACTGAGGTTGGAGTGCACTGATGTTGGAGTATATTGAGGTTGGAGTGCACTGATGTTGGAGTGTACTGAGGTTGGAGTGCACTGATGTTGGAGTATATTGAGGTTGGAGTGTACTGATGTTGGAGTGTACTGAAGTTGGAGTGCACTGATGTTGGAGTATATTGAGGTTGGAGTGCACTGATGTTGGAGTGTACTGAAATTGGAGTGTACTGATGTTGGAGTGTATTGATGTTGGAGTGTACTGAGGTTGAAGTGCACTGATGTTGGAGTATATTGAGGTTGGAATGTACTGATGTTGGAGTGTACTGAGGTTGGAGTGCACTGAGGTTGGAGTATATTGAGGTTGGAGTGCACTGATGTTGGAGTGCACTGATGTTGGAGTGTACTGAAATTGGAGTGTACTGATGTTGGAGTGTATTGAGGTTGGAGTATATTGAGGTTGGAGTGCACTGATGTTGGAGTATATTGAGGTTGGAGTGTACTGAGGTTGGAGTGTATTGAGGTTGGAGTATATTGAGGTTGGAGTGCACTGATGTTGGAGTGTACTGAGGTTGGAGTATATTGAGGTTGGAGTGTACTGAGGTTGGAGTGTACTGAGGTTGGAGTATATTGAGGTTGGATTGCACTGATGTTGGAGTATATTGAGGTTGGAGTGTACTGAGGTTGGAGTATATTGAGGTTCGAGTGTACTGAGGTTGGAATATATTGAGGTTGGAGTGTACTGAGGTTGGAGTGCACTGAGGTTGGAGTGCACTGAGGTTGGAATATATTGAGGTTGGAATGCACTGATGTTGGAGTATATTGAAGTTGGAGTGCACTGAGGTTGGAGTATATTGAGGTTGGAGTGCACTGATGTTG
>JAOBAM010000014.1:2189308-2199670 GCA_025212355.1 Notarius kessleri
TCAAGCAAGTCCAGTTGCTCTCTTCTACCACCCACAGTTTACTATGACCTGGATGACTGAGAATCTTCACAGACATGGAGTGAGACAGTTCTCTCTCTCTCTCTCTCTCTCTCTCTCTCTCTCTCTCTTTCTCTCTCTCTCTGGTTACTGGCTACTGAAAGACACAGAAGACACACATTAGTAGCCAGCCAGCAAGCAATCACAGGTGTCACTCATGACATGTTACCTGCTGGTTAACCTGAGTCCTCACTGTTCACAGCCGGTGCTCAACCATGCCTGAGTTGCCACATACCCCCTCTGTCAGACTCAGGCCACG
The DNA here is from genome assembly GCA_025212355.1 of Notarius kessleri. Taxonomy (NCBI): domain Eukaryota; kingdom Metazoa; phylum Chordata; class Actinopteri; order Siluriformes; family Ariidae; genus Notarius; species Notarius kessleri. The sequence goes on from JAOBAM010000014.1 coordinate 2,189,625, forward strand.
GAGCCATCTGGCCTGCAGCTGAACCCCCTTGTTGGGACAGTTAATTTGCCACCATTGTCTGTGCCCCTGGCCTGGCAAGTCATCCATGCGTTGGCATCCTTAATGCGGTGGAGCCACTGGATTGGTGCATAATCAGAACAGAGGGTGAAAGGGCATCCCAGCAGTTAGTACTGGAGAATGAGGACCACCCACTTGAAGGTCAGACACTCCTTGTCGATGGTGCTGTACTTAGACTCCCGCATCAAGAGCTTGTGGCTGATGTTCAGCATCGGGTGCTCCTCTCCCTCCACCACCTGGGACAAAACTGCCCCAGCCCTCTTTCTGACACGTTGGTGTGCCAAACAAAAGAAAGAAAAAAAGCAGATGAATGCAATAGCAGGCCCCCACACAAAACCGCTATTAATTTGAGCAAAAGCCCATTCGCATGCCTCCATTCACTGGACTGAATATGGTGCCCTCTTTTTAGTGATGTCAATCAGTGCACTGGTGATGTCCGAAAAATTAGGCATGAACCACCTATAATAGCCAGCCAGCCCCAGGAACTGTCTCACCCCCTTTTTAGTCTTTAGCCTTGGGCAGACCACAATCATTGCAGTCTTGGCAATTTGGGGATGCATCTGCCCATAACCCAAGTGGAAACCCAGATACCGTACTTTCACCCACCCAATTACACACTTTTTCGGGTTAGCCATGAGACCCGCATGCCGCAGCGACTCTAGGATGGCCCTGAAGTATTTTAGGTGCTACAGCCAATCATTGCTATATATAATGATATGATCTCAGTAGGCCACAGGATAGACAGCATGTGGACAGAGTATTTTGTCTATGAGCCACTGGAATGTTGCAGGAGCCCTGAACAACCCGAAAGGAAGTGTGACGAACTGCTGTGAGCCAAACGGTGTGGAAAAAGCTGTTTTCTCTTGGGATAGAGGAGTCAAGGGGATCTGCCAATATTCCTTTGTCAAATCCAGTGTCGAATAAAAGCGAGCAGCGCCTAACCGATCAACCAAATCATCAATGCGAGGCTTTGGATGTGCGTTGAATTTAGACACCATGTTGACCTTTCTGTCATCCACACAGAACCAGACTGACCCATCAGTCTTGGGGTCCAATACCACTGGGCTGCTACAGTCACTGTGTGATGCCTTGATTATTTTCATTTTGAGCATTGATCTGAATTCATCCTGAACCACAATTTTGTTTTGATCAGGTAAACAGTGAGGGCAGCTTTGTACCACCACCCCAGGGACACCTCGATATGGTGTTCTGTAAGGTGCATGTGGCCAGGAAGGGGTGAGAACACATCAGAAAACTCTGTTTGCAACTTGGAAACATCTGTGAGTTGGGCCGGTGAGAGGTGGTCTCCACAGGGGACTGGGGAGGGTTGAACATTTACTTTTGTTTTTACCTCTAGCTCCAGCTCTGCCATCTCTGGAACTACCATCGCCAATGCCACAGGAACCCCTTCGTTCTATAATTTAAGTGGGATGAGGTGGTACACCTGTTGTGCCCTGCCCTTATCCATTTGCTTCACCTCATAGTCAACGTTGCTCACTCGCTGTGTGACCTCAATGGGCCCTTGCCACTTGGCAAGTAACTTTGAGCTTGCCGTGGGTAATGATATGAGCACTTGATCTCCTGGAATGAACTCTCAGAGGCATGCACCCGTTGTACAGCCAGGCATGATGTTCTTGCATCTGCCGCAAATTCTTCTGGGTGAGGTGACTGAGTGCGTGGAGTTTTGCGCACAGGTCAAGAACATATGGAATTTCACTTTTACTGTTAGAAGGTCCCTCTTCTCAATTTTCGCACATCACATAGAGGACGCTGTGAGGCTTACGCCCATATAATAATTCGAACAGGGAAAACCCTGTGGAGGCTTGTGGAACCTCTCATACTGCAAACAACAGGGGCTCGAGCCATTTATCCCAGTTAGGTGTGTCTTCACTTACAAACTTACAAATTAGGTTCTTCAGGGTTTGATTAACTGTTCGACCAAGCCATCTGTCTGTGGGTGATAAACATTTGTGTGGATAGATTTAACCCCAATAACTCACAGAGTTCGTGAAGAGTGTGTGGCATGAATGTAGTGCCCTGATCAGTCAGGATTTCATTCAGAATCCTACCTCAGGAGATCATTTTAGACAGTGCCTCTGCGATACTGCATGCAGAAATGTTCTGCAGTGGCACTACTTCCAGGTATTGTGTTGCATAGTCCACCACCAGGATGAAAATAAAGCAATGCCCTCGTGCAGACCGGTCTAATGGCCTGATAAGATCCATCCCAATTCTTTCAAAGCAGGTCTTAATTAGGGGAAGAGGGCACAAAGGCGCCTTTGGCATGGCAGCCGGGTTCATCAGCTGGCATTTTCAGCATGCTGCACACCACCTATGGCTACCCCTATGAATCCTGGGGCAATAAAAATGGGGCAAGAGCCAGGCTAGTGTTTTTTCCTGCTCTAGGTGTCCAGCTAAGGGGTCATCATGAGCCCCATGGAATATGAGTTCCCTAAGGCTCTTTGGAATTAACAATTGAGTCATTCTTTCCTTGTTTTGAGTCTCCTGCTGTAACAACTTTTTAAATCCAGGAAACAGAGGAACAGGAAGCAGGCTTCAGAACAAGTGACTTTTTTATTTGCATACACTTTGCAGTGACAAACACACAAGACAGGGTGGCACAACTCTCTCATTCCTGACTGCCTGAAAGAGACACAGGTGCACCTCATCACATACTACCTGCTGGTTCAACCTGCCTTCTCGCTGTTCACAGCCAACGCTCAACCATGCCCCTACTGCCACATACCCCACCACCCAACTCAGGCCTGACCTGCAGCTGACTCCCCCCCGGCAGGAAAGGTAATCCACCACCACCATCTGTGCCCCCAGACTATGGAACACCTCAAATTTAAAGGGCTGAAGGGCCAGATACCAATGACTGATCCATACGTTGGCATCCTTCATATGTTGGAGCCACTGGAGTGGAGCATGGTCGGAACAGAGGGTGAATGGGTGTCCTAGCAGGTAATAGCGCAGAGTGAGGACTGCCCACTTGATGGCTAGACACTCCTCTATTTTGCTGTACTTTGACTCTTGCATGGAGAGCTTGTGGCTGACGTACAGCACCGGACATTCCTCCCCTTCCACCACCTGGGACGAAACGGCCCCCAGCTCTCTGTCCAATGCATCGGTCTGTAAAACAAAAGGGAGAGAAAAGTGAGGATAATGCAACAGCAGGCCCCCACACAAAACTGCCTTTACCTGAACAAATGCCTGTTCACATGGCTCTGTCCACTGGATTGGATCTGGCACCCCCTTTTTAGTAAGGTCAGGCAGCAGGCTGGTGACATCCAAAATGTTAGGCACAAACTGCCTATAATAGCCAGCCAGCCCCAGGAACTGCTTCACCCCCTTTTTGGTCTTTGGTCGTGGACAGGCTGTAATCCCTGCAATCTTATCAATTTGGGGATGCACCTGCCCATGACCCAAGTGGAAGCCCAGATACTGTACTTCCACCTGCCCAACTGCACACTTCTTTGGGTTTGCTGTGAGCCTAGCACGCCTCAGTGACCTCAGAACGGCCCTCAGATGTTGTAGGTGTCACTCCCAATCATTACTATAAATGATTATATTGTCTAAGTATGCCACCACATACGCATTGTGGGGATGGAGAATTCAGTCTATGAGACGCTGAAACATTGCTGGAGCCCCAAACAACCCGACAGGAAGGGTGACAAAGTGGTGTAAACCAAATGGAGTGAAAAAGGTTGTTTTTTCATGGGATAATAGAGTCAAGGGGATCTGCCAGTATCCCTTTGTCAAATCCAATGTCGAATAAAAGCGAGCTGTGCCTAACCGATCAAGAAGTTCATCAATGCGGGGCATCAGATATGCATCAAATTTAGACACCGCATTGACTTTTCTATAGTCCACACAGAACTGGCCCGACCCATCGGACTTGGGAAACGAGAACACTGGGCTGCTCCAGTCACTGTGCGACTCCTCAATTATGCTCATCTTAAGCATAGCCGGAAGTTCATCCCGGACCACATTTTTCTTGTGTTCGGGGAGCTGGTACAGGCGGCTGCACACCACCACCCCTGGGGGAGTCTCAATGTGGTGTTCTATGAGGTTACTGTGAGGGGCGAGAACATATTGGAGAATTCCTCCTGCAACCTAATTACCTGTTCTCTCTGGGTCAGTAAGAGGTGGTCTCCACAGGGGACTGGGGTGAATTGAGCTGCACTTTTTGGACTTACCTCCAGTCCCATCTCTGCCCTTTCTGGAACTACAGACACAAGAACCTCCTCTCTCCATGGTTTCAGGAGATTGAGATGGTAAATTTGACATTAAAGTAATAGCTCACTTTAGGTCAGCAAACTCCAGCCTGTTGTCAACGAGGACTTGCTGAGCAGCGAGCTGCACTTCCCCAGTCAATACCAGCAGTAGGTGAGCCACTCACTGCTTGACTGGCCATCTCCATGCTTTTGTAGCTTGCTCAAAGAGCACCAGGAACACCTCGGGAGCATTGTGTAGGCCCATTTCTTTCAGGGTGATGTGGGGGAAGCCTGCAGACATGGCAGCTGGAGTGCCCACTGAAGCAAGCAGGTTCTGGAACATCTGATGATACTCCTGCTGGGCCTGCAGCAGAGCCTCAAAGCACTGCTCCTGTTCCTGGTGAAGGGTGAGTAGTAATTGGTGCTTGTTTTTTAGTGCACAGTGGCGAAGGCATGGATGAGGTCCTTGAATAGTAAATACTCCATATGAGTGATTCCCTTCAGTGTTCCCAGGTTTCGGCACCAGTGTAGCAGTCTCTGTAATGGGGGCAATACTGAAGCACTTGTCAGGTGGGATGATTGCCGGACAAAAGTTTTATTTTACCTTTTCAGGTTTAGTTCACTTGCTTTCTCACATATGCACATACACAATGATTGCATGCAGGAAAGCCTCCGGCTCTCTACTTCCTCCCTCCATATAAACCCTCAGCTGTCACTGCAAGACATACACACATTGATGACACAGGTGTGATCAATTTGCCACTCACCTTCCCTGGCCTCGCCTTCCATTCACAAACTGACGCTTGACCACGCCTCTGCTGCCAGACCAGCTTTCCAGGCAAACCACATAGAAAAAAGACATGGTGACACCCAAGATTGAAGATTTCGCACCAGCTTGATTTTGTCATTGTGAAACAGAAGCATAGGAATGAAGTATTGAACACTGGAACATATCATAGCACCGACTGTGATTTTGACCATAGCCTAGTTGTCTCTTCTATGAAGCTTCAACCAAGACCTTATCATCGTCATGTCAAGCAATCTAAGAAGATTGATAAGTAAAACAATGTTTCCAGATCTCAAGGAAGAATATTGTCACAAATTAGAGGAACAACTAAAGAAGATCTGAAATGATACTGATCCCAATATTTATTGGGAGAATCTAAAAATTACTGTCCATGACATAGCTTTGCAGACATTTGGACAAAGAAAAAAACACAATCTGGACTGGTACAATTCTTCACTGGATGTGATCCAATCTGTGCTAGAGGAAAAAAGTCAAGTTCTTATTCAATTAAAGTCTAGACCAACAAGACAAGCTCAAGAGAACTATTGTACTGCAAAGTTCCTGGCTCAAAAAATCAAACAAAAATGTGTTTAGGATTATTAGAACTCCCTGTGCTCCTGTATAGAAACTGCAAGAATCTCGAGAAACATAAAAATTATGTTTGAGGCCATAAAATTGGCTACTGAACCCACTATTCAAACATCTAGAGTGTTAAAAAGAATAGATGGAACTGTCCTCGATAATAAATCTTAGAACCTCAGTAGATGGGTAGAGCACAACAGTGAACTCTATGGTACAGAAGATCATGTTTGCCTTGAGACACTTACCAACCTTCCCACCTTTCAACCCCAAAGCCACCTTGACACTGAACCTGAACTAAATGAGAAAATATCTAGAGTGCAAAATCTGAGCAAAGGCAAGGATACAGAAGCAGATGAAATTCCTGCTGAACTTCTTCAGGCAGGTTTACTACCATTAGCCAACTACCTGCACCAACTTATCCAGAAGTGTTGGGCATCCAAATATGTCTCACAAGATTTCAAAGATGCCAGAACCATTCCCTCATACAAGAATGAAGTTGATCATGGAGATTGCAATAATTACCATGGCACATCATTATTGAGTGTCACTGGTAAAATACTAGCTCATATATTGCTGAAGTGTCTTCAGGTAATAGCCAAAAGAATATACCCAGACTCGCAGTGTGGTTTTCAACCACAAAGTTCAACCACTGATATGATATTCACTGTAAGACAACTTCAAGAGAATTCAAGTCAGCAAATGCAACCACTTTCTCTGGTGTTTGGAGATTTGATGAAGGCTGTTGGTCTGGTAGACAGAGAATCCTTGCTTCTTGTCCTTCAGAAGGCTGGCACCCCTCCCACTCTTCTTTCACTCATAAATTCTTTTCATGATGGAATGTAAGGAAGAATATAATTTGATCATGAATTATCCCATAGCTTTCCTATTAAACGATTAATAAAATAAGGATGTGTCTTAGCGCCTACACTATTCGGTATATTTTTTCCCTATGTACTCATATATGCTTACAAAAATCCAGACAATTGTATTGGAGTGTCCTTACTTACACGAGACGATGGAAATTTCTTCAATCTCACATGTTTCAAGGCCAAGACAAAGACCAAAGAGCTTATCGTCAGGAAGTTCCTCTATGCTGATGATGCTCTACAATGCAGATCAAATCCTGAACAACTACAAGCCCTGCTTGATTGTTTCTTACATTCATGTAATAAGTTTGGATTTACAATCAGCTTGAAACAAACTGTTACTATGTTACAAGCAGCCAAGACTCACTCTTTCAACATCAAAGCTGCAACTCTCGATGATGTTGAAAAATTTACATATCTTGGTTGCACATCGACTCATAATACATTACTGGACATTGAAATCTCAACCAGACTAGGAAAAGCAGCCTCCATTTTCGGTCATTTGACCAATCGAGTGTGGCAGAAAAAGCACCTGTCAGTACGTATCAAAGTAAGCGTCTATGAAGCCTGTGTCTTGAGCATACTGGCCAACCACTCACAAGAATCTCAAATCAGTGCATTTCACATGAGAAACCTCAGATTTATTATTGGCAATACATGGAAGGATAAGATAACCAATTGTGGCAGCAGAGGTGTGGTCAAGCGTCGGCTGTGAATGGCAAAGAGTCAGGTTCAATCATCAGGTAACATATGACGAAGTACACCTGTATCTAATTTCTGGTTGTCTATTAATGTGTGTCTCTGTGTGTCTTTCAGATAGCCAGGAACGAGAGAGAGAGTGTGAGGAGCTCCCCAACGCGTGTGGTCTCTGTGTGTATGGTTTAATAATTGCACTGAAAAGTGAGAAAAAATAATAAACACACCTGTTCTGAAGCCTGCTCCCAGTTCCTCTGTATCCCAAACCTCAGAGTTCTCACACTGGTGCCGAAACCCAGGACTGAGGAACAACGCTGCCATCGAGCTGTCCGTAGATCAAGAAAAGCACTTCCAGGCCCTGCTTGAGGCCAGGCTGAGGACAGCAGGTGATCAAGAGCCTGGTCTAATCACCGGGTCCTCCTGTGGTTGTTCCTGTGGCCAACCTCCCAGTCCAGCTGGTCAAGATGGGGCCACAGAATGGCCCAGAAGCATTTGTGGAGCTGTTTGAGCATGTCATGGAGACATGCTCTTGGCCAATCTCCCAGTGGGTTGCCTGCCGACTGCTATTCCTCTCAGGGGAGGCCCAGCTCGCGGCCCGGCAGCTCCCTGGCAGCAGCTTGCTGGAGTACCCGGACCTGAAGTGGGCTATACTGCAGCAGGTAGGCCGCACATTGGAGGAACATCACCAGCACTTCTGTGCTCTGACATACAGCGAGACCAGCTGCCTGGTTGCCTTCTTCCAATAGCTCTGAGACGCCTGTTGATGGTGGTTGCTGACTGATGAATGTGACACTGAGGGTATCGTAGATTGAGTCACACTGAAGCAGTTTGTCACCCAACTGCCAAGCAGGACTTCAGTTTGGTTCCAGTGTCACCGTGTGGTTTTGCTGGAGAAGGCAATCCACCTGGCAGAGGATCACCTGATGTTGTTTCCGGGAGCAGGTGCTTCCACAGCTTCTCTTCCTCTCTCGTGCTCACTTCACTTTCTCCCCCTCCCTGTCCCCCTCCTGTTCTCTCTCCTCACACCTCACCTATCCCAGCCACATGGAAACGGGGGCCAATTCTCCCGAAACCTACTCCCCGCACTCGTGTTACTCCTCTCCCTTCTCCTTCTATGTCTGTGCAGCCATTAACCCCCACTCTCTCTCCACAGGTGGACTCATTGATGCACACCAGAACCAGGACCGAGCCCAGGCAGGTCTGTTGGCTCGGAGGGAAGGCTGGGATTTCCCAGAATCAGCACTTTCACAAGGAGACAGGGCTAACCATTAAGCCATGGTCTAATGGTTAGAGAAGCAGCTTTGGGACCAAAACGTCACTCGTTTGATTCCCTGGACCAGCGGGAACAGCTGAAGTGCCCTTGAGCAAGGCATCTAACCCCAGGCTGCTCTGGGTATGTTGTACGTTACTCTGGATCAAAGCATCTATTAGATGCCTGTAATGTAATGTAATGTACTGATTCGCATTCCTGATACACCACAGGCTTCTCCAATTGAGCGGGAATTTACAGAGTCTCTGTGAATATTCAAGGTGGTACATATCAGCCTTTGGTGGATTCTGGTCATAATCAGACCTCCATGCATGAAAGCCTGATTCATTGTGGGGCACTAGGAGAGCAGGGAGGACCTTCCTCTTTCTCTGGGGAATCCCTTAGGGGATTTCCCATTGGAACAGATATGTGATGAGTCTCTGAGACATGCTTTCATGCTTTTGCCCAAGTGAAAGGAATTGATGGCCAACCCCTCCAACCTAATGCTGTGCTTTCCTTTCCATATTTTTGTATTATTAAGGATAGGCTATATCGATTGACGCAGGACACTCAAACTAAGGAAAAGACTGCAGCATTGTTGGTCCTGAAGAGCTGTAGGAAAACTTTTATTTCATGCAGCTCATCATAACCCAATGGCTGGGCACTTGGGTCAGGATAAAACACTAAATCGCCTTGTGACTCATTTCTATTGGCCAGGGATTCATGCCAATGTCCGGAGGTGGTGTGCGGCTTGTCGCGAATGCCAGCTGGTAAATCCAGCAGCCACGCCAAAAGCACAATTATGCCCATTATCATTAATTGAGATTCCCTTTGAAAGAATTGGCATGGATCTTGTTGTGCCATTAGATCGATCTGCACACAGGTATCACTTTGTGTTAGTCATAGTGGATTATGCAACGCGATACGCAGAAGCCATGTCTCTTTGCAATATTTCAATACACATTGATGCGGAGGCACTGTTCCACATTATCTCCCACACTACATGAATTGTACAAATTATGGAGATTAAATCGATTTGTACTGGTGTTTATCATCTGCAAATGGATAGGCTGATCGAACGATTTAACCAAACACTTAAGAACATGATTCATGAGTTCATTCATGGGGACGCTAAAAACTGGGATAGGTGGCTAGACCCTCTGTTGTTTGTAGTCCGCGAGGTCCCTCCACCAGGTTTTCCTTGTTTGAATTGCTGTATGGGTGCAAGCCTCGTGGCATCTAAGACATCATTAGAGAAAATTGGGAGTAGGGGCTTTCTCAAAGCAAAAATGAAATTCAATAGTTCTTGAGCTGAAAGCAAAACTCCACGCACGGAGTCACATGACCCAGGAGCATTTGCTACAGGCCCAAGAACATCAATCTTGCCTGAACAACAGAGGAACATGGCTAAGGGAATTTGCACTGGGAGATAAAGTCCTCATTTTACTGCCTTCCTCAAGCTCAAAATTTCTCGCTAAGTGGCAAGGACCCTTTGAAGTCTCATCTCATCTCATCATCTTTAGCCGCTTTATCCTGTTCTACAGGGTCGCAGGCAAGCTGGAGCCTATCCCAGCTGACTACGGGCGAAAGGC
>JAOBAM010000014.1:2212179-2222343 GCA_025212355.1 Notarius kessleri
ACATGCAAATGAGCTGTGTCAGGAACGTGTTGTACTTTTTCAAGAAAAAAAACATTCACACAGAACTTTACTAAAAGATTGTTAAATGAGGCTCATTTTAGCATAAGTCAAAACTATTTTGAATCAGCATAATATTAATGGAACTTCAAGATGCTGTATTCACACCAAAAGGTGACTTCAATCTTGTGGTGATCCATGTCAAATTCCCAGGTGATGTAACATGTTTGAATTATGTAGATAATGAAAACTTATGCTCCTTCATTGGACATGTGTACTTTGGTGAACCTTGGCACTGTGTCACCAGGAGTTTAATGCTTCTGGTATGGTCATCCTTGTTGAACAGATCTGAGTACTAAGGTTATACAAAGATACTTAACCTGAAATGGTAATGTGGAGCCACATTTTGGGTGCACCACATGGAAGATGAAAGTTGGGAGTCAGGTACAATGCCAGTTAGTATGAAGGCATGTAATGTACAGTTTTAAACACACTAGACTCACAATTGCAGACTAGACTTGCATTGGAAACTGACATTGGGAACATAGAATGTCACTTTTCTGGTGGGTAAAGGGCCTGACTATGAGTTGACTATGTGAAGCCCTTCAACAGTGTGGATAGACAGACCCTCTGGAAGCTGCTGAGACACTTCAGTGTGCTGAAGATTATCACTTACATCATCAGGAACTCCTATGAAGGGATGACCTGCAGAGTAGTCCATGGACAACAGGTCACTGATACCTTCCAAGTGAAGGCAGGAGTGAGACAAAGATGCTTGCTTTTGCCTTTCCTGTTCTTGCTGGCCATCGATTGGGTGATGAAGACGTCTACATCTCAGCAGTGGAATGACATCCAGTGGACACTCTGGAATCAGCTGGACAACCTAGACTTTGCCAATGATCTGGCCCTTCTCTCCCACATGCAACAACAAATGCAGGAGAAAATCAACACCATTGCAGACAACTCTGCATGCATTGGGCTGAACATCCATGGAGGGAAGAACAAGCTCCTTAAGGTCAACACAGACAACACAGCTCCCATCATGCTAGAAGGAGAAGTGCTAGACGAGGTGGAGAGTTTCACCTGGATCAGCAAGGTGAGGGCAGCTTTCAAACAGCTAAAGAAAGTATGGGGCTCCAAGGACCTAACTATTAACCCTTTCAGTGCCCTTGGACGAGTCACATATGTCATGAAATCTTTTACCGCTGTGCCTTATGACGTACACTACTCGTCAGAAACACCTCCTTTTATGTACCTTACATGGCACATTACTTTCACCTCACAGTGGTACATTACTGCGAGTTGGCCTAGTGGTTAGTGTGTCCGCCTCTCAATTGGGAGCTCATGAGTTTGGCTCACGGTTGGGTCATACCAAAGACCATCATAAAAACGGTACCCAGTTACTTGATGTACATTGTGTTTTCAAGTACTAGTAATTCATGTTTATGGACAGGTTCTCATTGACAAGACCCATTGTCTTGGATGTTTTTGATTACTAAAGTTATTTTTACTCTACAACAGTGTTTTTTGTGATTTTTCTATACAAATATTAAAAATATAAAGTTCTGAACAAGTTAGAGAAAGATTATCAAACTATCCCAATTTTGACCTATTCCATATATTGTTCTATATGCCTGGCACATTAAAATTAATTATGGGTGGCAGCCAAGGGGTTAAAATTGAGTCAGAAAACTGGACTCTAATAGCAAAGAACCATGATATATGAATGTTAAAACTATACCAAGGGGGAAATTTGGACTATGCTAAAATTCTCCAGAAACTGAGAAAAATGTCTGAAATCTTCCAGCAAATGATATGAAAAGAAGCCAAGCATTGTCATTTCTGACAGATGGATGCCAACAACATGCTAATACACAGTAACTAACATACTGCATGCTAATACAATGCTACTAACATGCTGCATACTAATACACAGGAACTAACACACTGCATGCTAAAACACAGCAACTAACGTACTGCATGCTCATACACAATACTTAACTGACTACATGCTAATACACAGTAGCTAATTTACTGTAAGCTAATACACTGTAACTAACAGACTATCTGCTAATACTAAAATCGTCACCTGCGTCAGTCGATGTCAACTTTTGGTTTATTGTCTCCCAGTCGCTGTGTTGGAGCATCTTCATCGGTGGCTGAAGAGACAGAACCTGGAGTGGCAGTCATGACTGCAGACATTACACTTGTATGTAGACTTGGCTCTGGCAGAACTGCAGTCCAGGGAGGAGGTGTTGAGCCTCTTCTCCTGCTTGGAATAGGTGGTCCACATCTCGCTGACATACAGCAGTGTGTTGAGGACACAGGCATTGTACACTGCCAATTTTGTCTTCAAGGAGAGGTTGGCATTCTCCCAGACATGCAAAGTGAGGCAAGCAAGGGTTACTGTGGCCTTGCTGATCCGCTTGCTGATCTCCTCATCCAGGGAGAGGTTGTCAGCAATAGTGGACCCCAGGTACCTGAACTGGTGGACAATGTCCAGCTCATAGTCATCAATGGTGATGACAGAAGGAATTTAGAGCTCGATGTGGGTAACAATATGAGCACTTTATCTCCTGGAATGAACTCTTGGAGGCACGCACCCCTGTTGTACAGCCAGGCATTATGTTCTTGTACCTGCTGCAAATTCTCCTGGGTTACATGACTGAGTGCATGGAGTTTTGCATATGAAATTGCATATTGAACATATTGAATTTCACTTTTATTGTTAGAAGGTCCATGCCTCCCATTTTTTGTGCATCACATCTCAGACGCCGCAAGGCTTATGCCCATGTAATAATTCAAATAGGGGAACCCTTGTGGAGGCTTGTGGAACCTCTCTTACCGCAAACAACAGGGGCTTGATACATTTATCCCAGATAGGTGTGTCTTTGCTTACAAACTTCTGAATTAGGTTCTAAAAAATTTGGTTAAACTGTTCAACCAAGCTCTCTGTCTGTAGGTGATAAACACTTATGTGGATGGATTTAACCCCCAATAACTCATAGAGTTCATGAAGAGTGTGTGACATGAATGTCATACCATGATCAGTCAGGATTTCATTTGGAATCCCGACTCAGGAGATAATTTTAAACAGTGTCTCTGTGACACTGCCTGCAGAAATGTTCCGCTGTGGCACTGCTACTGGGTATTGCATTGCATAGTCCACCAGGAGTAAAATAAAGTGATGACCTTATGCAGACTGGTCTAATGGCCCAATGAGATTTATTCCAATTCTTTCAAAGGGGGTCTCAATTAGGGGAAGAGGGCCCAAAGGCACTTTTGGCATGGTCGCTGGGTTCACCAGCTGACATTTGTGGCATGCTGCACACCACCTATGGACATCCCCATGAATCCTGGGCCAATAAAAATGGGCCATGAGCCAGGCTAGTGGTTTTTCCTGCCCTAAGTGTCTGGCCATGGGGTTATCATGAGCTGCATCAAATACAAGTTCCCTATGGCTCTTTGGGATTAAAAATTGAGTCATTCTTTCCTTGTTTTGAATGTCCTGCATCACTCAGTACAACCTTTAAATATTGCAGAGTGGAAAGTATGGGTAGGAGAGTATAACATTTGGCTGGAGGAACTGACCATTGACTACTCTCACTTGGTCAAAAACACTATGCAAAGTCTCATCTCACACTTGCTCCAAAGGGAAATCTTCAAGGGAATTCCCTAAAGAGAGGGGAGGGCAGGGATGCTCCCCCTCATGTCACTATGATGTGGGGCTGACGTGGATGGCTCTGAGAGGACTTCTCCAGCTAATGCTACACCAGGATTCTCCAATATCTTGCTGCTGCAGGACCCACCCATGCTTTCCATTAAACTCCTCAACCCCAGCCAATCAGTTCCCAGAATTAGTGGGCAGGTGAGGCACAGGTTAACTGCCTCCTCTACACTATATTTTGTCCCATGAAAGTAAAGGCGAACCGGCAACAGTGGGTATTCTTGAACATTCCTGTTTACACACAGAACCTTCGCCACATGTGCTGCACCCAAAGCTTCACCTTGAATCATGCCTTTGTGAATGGAGGTTTGATTACAGCCTGAATCCTTCAATGAGTGATATTTATCCCCTTGGATCCTCACCGGTATGTGATCCGTTCTGACCTGATTGAGGGCGGTCACTGACACATTGGGGATCTGGACCACTGCTCCCAACACCATTATGTTGTACTGACCCTTGAAGTGCCCAGGTTCCTTGCAGTGCCAGCATACTGTCCTAGGATTCACTCCTGCACTGGCGGTTTGGGGATCACTCACCTGGGAGGGGGACGACACAGAAATACAAGGGGAGGGAGGGGGACACCACCGGCTCAGCGAGTGGGCTGTGGGGGTGGTCAGTCCCCACTCCCATGGTGCAGGGACAGAGGGAGCAGGATGAGGAGAGGGGGGAAGGATAAAGAGAGAGAAGAGCCAGGAAGTCTGCCTGCTACTTGAACCACTGCGAGATGGTCCTCTGCCAACATGATCACTCAATCCAGTGATGCTGGCTGGTGGCACTGGACCCAGTCCACCATCCCTCCTGGCAGCTAAGTGATGAACTGTTCCAGTGCCACCATGTAGATGATTCCTTTGGTGTCCTGGTCTTCTGTCCTCAGCCACTGCCAGGAGGTGTCCAGGAGCGATTGGCTGAATGCAAATGCATTCGTTCGTCCAGGGTGAGCACGCGGAAGCACTGCCAATGTTGCTCAGGGGTGCAGCTGACATGCTGCAGGATAGCTCACTTTAGGTCAGTGTACTCCAGCCTGTTGTCAGTGGGGAGTTGCTGAGCGGTGAGCTGCACTTCCCCAGTCACTAGCACCAGTAGGCAAGCCACTTGCTGCTCAACTGGCCACCCCCATACTTCTGCATCTTGCTCAGAGAGCACCAGGAATGCCTTGGGATCATCATGCAGGCCCATTTTCATCAGGGTGATGTGGGGGAAACCTGCAGACATGGCAGCTAGAGTGCCCACCAAAGCGAGCAGGTTCTGGAACGCCTGACAATTATTCTGCTGGGCTTGCAGCAGAGCCTCAAAGCACTGCTCCTGTTCCTGGCAAAGGGTGAGCAGCACTTGGTGCTGGTTTTGCTGCATAGCGGCGAGGGCATGCATGAGGTCCTTGAATGGCAAGGACTCCATACAGATGGTTCCCTTCAGTGTTCTCAGGTTTTGGCACCAGTGTAGCAGTCTCTGTAATTGATGGAGCACTGAAGCACTTGACAGGTGGGATGATTGCAGGGCAAACTTTTTTTTAGCTTCTCAGGCTTAGTTAACTTGCTTTCTCACACATGCACACACAACGATGGCAATGCAGGAAAGCCCTCTCCTCTCTGCTTCTTTCCTCCATATAAATCCTCAGCTGCCACTTCAAGACATACACACATTGATGACACAGGTGTGATCAATTTGCCACTCACCTTCCCTGGCCTCACCCTCCATTCACAAACTGAAGCTTGACTATGCCCCTGCTGCCAGACCAGCTTTCCAGGCAAACCACATAGAAAAAAGACATGGTAACACCCAAGATTGAAGATCTGGCACCAGCTTGATTTTGTCATTGTGAATCAGAAGCATAGGAATGAAGTATTGAACATCGGCACATATCATAACACCAACTGTGATTCTGAACACAGCCTAGTTGTCTCTTCTATGAAGCTTCAACCAAGACCTTATCATCATCAGATCAAACATTCTAAGAAGATTGATATAAGTAAAACAGTGTTTCCAGATCTCAAGGAAGAATATTGTCACAAGTTAGAAAAACAACTGAAGATCTGAAATGATACTGAGTCTAAAAGCTACTGGCCATGACATAGCTTTGCAGACATTTGGACAAATTAAATAAATAAATAAATAATCTGGACTGGTACAATTCCTTGCTGAATGTGATCCAATCTGTGCTAGAGGAAGAAAGTCAAGCTCTTATTCGACTAAATTCTGGACCAACAAGACAAACTCAAGAGAACTATTGTACTGCAAAGTCCCTGGCTCAAACAAAAAAAACATACAAAAATGTGTTCAGGATTACTAGAACTCCCTGTGCTCCCATATAGCAACCACAAGAATCTTTGGAAACAAAAGTTATGTTTGAGGCCATAAAATTGGCTACTGGACCCACTATTCAAACATGTGGAATGGTTAAAAGAATAGATGGAACTGTCATCAGTGATAAATCTCAGAAATTCAGTAGATGAGTAGAGCACGAGAATGAACTCTATGGTACAGAAGGTCATGTTTGCCTTGAGACTGTTACCAACCTTCCCACCTTTCAACCCCAAAACCACCTTGACACTGAACCTGAACTAGATGAGATAATATCTAGAGTGCAAAATCTGAGCAAAGGCAAGAATGCAGGAGCAGATGAAATTCCTGCTGAACTTCTTCAGGTAGGTTTACTACCATTAGCCAACTACCTGCACCAACTTGTCCTGAAGTGTTGGGTTTCCAAATATGTCCCACAAGACTTCAAAGATGCCAAAATCATTTCCTCATACAAGAATGAAGTTGATCATGGAGATTGCAGTACTTACCATGGTATCTCATTATTGAGTGTCAATGGTAAAGTACTAGCTCATATCTTACTGAAGCACCTTCAGGTAACACTCTAAAGAATATACCCAGATTCGCAGTGTGGTTTTTGACTGCAACATTCAACCACTGATCTGATATTTGCTGTAAGACAACTACAAGAGAAGTCAAAAACAAAGGCAACCACTTTATGTCATGGGCCGGAGGCCACAGGTGCAGATAGGATCCAATGTGCAACTACAGATTAGAACTGAGGCCTACCTGATGAGTAGGATGGTGAAGCAATCAGGCAGGAAGCAGGTGTAACAGCACAGTCTGAAATATCCTGGCCAATACCAAGGACAGCAGAATGGACACAATGTAACAGTCACAATAATTCCAGGGGAAATCCAAGCACAGCTGACAAAACAATGCCGGGAAAAAACAGAATCCTGAGTCAAAATGACAGTCAAAAAATACCAAAAAACCACAGGCAAAGCTTGTAATCCACAGCATATTCCAAGTCAGGAAACCAGAGAAAGACAGCAGAAAAAAAATACGAACGTGAACTTGACATGATGGCGAGTATTTTTCTGTGTCATGTAATTCTCCTTGTTGTGTTTAGTGGCTCATCAGTAAATGCATAGCAGGTGTGCTAGCACAGTGCAGGGAGAATGGGGAAAATGCAGAGTGGAGCACAAAAGCACAGGTCAGGATTTGGAAGTTCTGGGCTGGATCTTAACAGTACCCCCCCCCCCCCCTTATGGATACCTCTGGGTGTCCCAGACAGAGCTTCTGGATTCTTGTGGTGGAAATCCCTGATGATTGCAGGGTCAAGGAAGAAATGTGTTGGCACCTAATACCACTCCTCCAGGCCATAACCTATCCAGTCAACAACCAGATACTGTAACCCCCAACCTTGTCAACGGACCTTTCATAGTTTCCTGACTGTGTAGGCTTCATCTTCATCGATGATCCTGGGAGGGGGAGGAGCCTTGGAAGGGGAGTAGAAGGGGCTAGAGAACAGGGGTCTGAGTTGGGAGATATGAAAGGATGGGTGGACATGCCGCATAAACTTGGGCAATGACAATCTCACAGTTTTGTCATTAATAACCTTAGAAATAGGAAAGGGACCAACAAACCTGGGAGCCAGCTTATGGGAGGGGACCTTGAGTGTGAGATTGGGTGTGGACAACATGACCCTTTGTCCTTGGCGGTAAACAGGAGCTGGCCTGCGATGTCGATCTGCCATCCTCTTGTATGCGTGACTGGAACGTAACAGGTGACATCTGACACAAGCCAAACTCTGCAGCAGCATCAGACAAAGGCTTGGGCCAAAGGGACATCTGGCTACTCTTCCTGTTCAGGAAAAACGGGGCTGGTAACCGAGACAACACTGGAAAGGGATCAGCCCAGTGGACAATGAGGGAAGGCTGTTGTGCATATATTCAGTCCAAGGAAGTGCCTGGCTCCAGGAGGAAGAATCACTGGATGTTAGGCATCATAGGGCAACCTCTAACTTCTGATTGTTATGCTCCATCTGCCCAGTAATCTGGGGATGGTATCCCAAGGAGGGGCTGGGTGTAGCCCCAATGAATTTGCAGAATTCCTTCCAGAAGTAAGCAGAGAACTGAGAGTCTCTGTCAGACACAATGTCCATAGGCAGACCATGACTCTGGAACACATGGTTGAACAACAATTCTGCCGTCTCCTTCACTGAAGGCAGCTTAGGGAGGGGAATGAAGTGAGCGGCCTTGGAGAAGTGATCGACAATCATCAGGATGCAGGTGTTACCCTTAGAGCTGGGGAGGCCAGTGACAAAACCCACCACAATGTGGGACGAAGGACAGTGAAGCACAGGATAGGGTCTTAATAGTCTGGCTGCAGGTTGGTTTCTTGTCTTGTTTCCGAAGCAGACTTCACAGGCCACCACAAAGGTCCTAACATCCTGCCACATGGTAGGTCACCAGAAGTGTTGCCTGAGGACAGCAAGTGTCCGGGCTGCCCCAGGGTGACAGGCTAGGGGGGAGCTGTGCCCCAACTGAAGCACCTGGGAGCACATACAAGGAGGCATGTAAAGGCAGTTGGGTTGGCCATTTCCTGGTCTTGGATCACTGGGCAGGGCATTTTGGACAGCAGTTTCTATGTCGAGCTGGGCGTCAGCCACAAGACAATGAGCAGGGAGGATGGGCTCAATGGTGCCTTGCTGAGAGTCTAGAGAAAACTGCCTGAAAAGACCATTTGGCTTGACATTCTTAGAGCCTGGTCTAAAAGAAAGCACAAAGTTAAAGCAGATTATGAGAACAGGCACTGTGGAGAATCTGCTCTTAAGAGACGAGAAAGCACCCTCAGTGTGGTTGGTCCATGAGAAGGGGCGCTTGGAAGACGTGAGTTCAGTCAGGTGAGCAGCAATGGTGCTATAGTTCCTGATAAACCTCTGATAGAAGTTGGCAAACCCCAAAAAGGGCTGCAGTTCCTTGCAGGAAGAGGGAATGGGCCACTCAGAGACTGCCTTGACCTTGTCATGGTCCATTTGGACCAACCAAGGGGATATCACAAAGCCCAAGAATGAAACTATGCACTTGTGAAATTTGCATTTCTCTGCTTTGGCAAAAAAGTTGGCTCTCTCGGAGCCATTGCAGGACCTGTCTGACATGGAGTCAATGGACCTTCAATGTGGGGAAGAAGATGAGAATATCTTCGAGATAAACAAAGACAAACTGGTTAATAAAATCCCATAAAATGTAATTGATCAGAGCTTGGAAGACAGAAGGGGTGTTAGTGAGCCCAAACTGAAGAACCAAGTATTCGTAGTGGCCGGTAGGAGTGTTGAATGCAGTCTTCCACTCATCTCCTTCCTTTATTCACACCAGATGGTAGGCATTGCAGAGGTCTAACTTAGTGAAAAACTGAGCTCCCTGAAGTAGTTAGAATGCAGTGGACATGAGTGGTAGGGCATAGCAGTTCTTAACAGTAATAGCATATAGTCCCCATTAGTTAGTGCAGGGCCTGAGGGACTTATCTCTCTTTTCCACAAAAAAGAACCCTGCTCCAGGTGGGGAAGATGATGGATGCATAATGCCAGCTGATAGTGACTCTGGGATGTATTTGTCCATGGCCTAATGCTCCAGTGGGGAAAGAGAATAGATACGACCCCTGGGAGGTGTGGTTCCAGGCAACAGCTCTATGGTACAATCATAGGGCCGATGGGGAGGAAGTGAGTTGGTGCGAGCCTTACTGAAGACCAAACACAGGTCCAGATATTTGGGGGGCACATTGGAAAGCTCTATTGTCTCATCAGGACTGATGACATGAAGGGCCAGAGGAGTCTCAGCAGAAGACAGACAGGTAGTTAGGCAGCGAGTACTCCAGGAAAGGACGGTTCCATCACTCACTCCAGTTAATGTGGGGGTTATGGAGGCGTAACCAGGGAAGGCCAAGCACAATAGGTTCAAGGGAGTCATTCATGGTAGAAATCCAGTCTGTCACAGACTGGAGGCCACAGGTGCAGATAGGACCCAATGAGCAACTACAGATTAGAACTGAGGCATACCTGATGAGTAGGATGGTGAAGAGATCAGGCAGGAAGCAGGCATACATTGTGTTCCAAATTATTATGCAAAAAGTGTTTAGGAGTGATAAGGTAAGAATTTTTTTGTTTGTCAGTTAAACTCATG
>JAOBAM010000014.1:2588489-2603567 GCA_025212355.1 Notarius kessleri
ACAAAAGAGATGCCCTAATTAACTTGCCAAAAGAAATGGATGGTAATAATCAAATATACCATGCACTGAAAGGCTCCGGTTGAAATTATGGATTCTCTGAGGTTCCTGGCAAAAGACTAGTTAATGAGGGGTGCATGCCAGTCACCGCAGAGAATCCATAATTACTGGAGCCTCTCAGTGCATGGTCTATTTGATTTATGTCCCTCATCAAAAAATTCCAAAATAAAAGTGTTAAGATTGAATCTCGGCATAAACACACTGGAGGCAGCCATGTTTGTTGTTTATGTCGGTGTGACCTTTGACCTGCACATGTGCAATGTACCATGCTATCGCCTGCCTCATTAAGCATGATCATGATACACAGATCTACACACACAGAAATGCTCACAGAGCCACAGCTGTGACTCGAATCCACTGTACAGCTTGAAATTGTGACGTCAGTTCATGGTATATCCAGGATATACCATGACTGACTCATATCATATCCTTTTTTTTTTTTATGTCACAAGATACATTGCCTAATCAGTGGTGGAATTATTTTATGTCACATGAGCCATCCTTAGCCAATCCCTGCATGGGATTTTTTTTGATGAGGGATATAAAGCAAAATAGGTGATTAATATTCTACAGTATGTGGCTAAAGTGTTTTGAATATTTTGATGAATATGATGTTATTGTTTAATATAAATCACCCAGCATCCCTAAAAAGCTCAAAAGGACTCTGTGTATGGTCCTGTTCCTAACATCAGCTGTCCTCCATGCATTCAATTTATTGCCAGATATAATACATTCACCAGCTATCTTTCCCACCTGGTCTAACACTCAAGTGGGTCGGAACTGGCGATACACTCTCAGGCAATGCTCAGAGTATTATATTTGTGGCTACTTTAATTAATGTGCTTGTTTTTGCCACTGAAAACAAGGGACCAACTTAATTGAGGCTCGTAGGCCGCTGCACCGCTGTAACAGAATATTACCACCTGCTCAAGCAGTGTTCCTTTTTTACCGGGAATATTTTTCTGCCAAACCCAAGGCCTCTTCATTCTCATGCAGGACATTGAAAAGGCTCTTTGTTTGCAGGCCCATGCACACCTGGAGGGAGTTAGCTCAGGCTCAGTGCTCCTCCACGCTAACTTGGGCAGAGTGGGCACCGAGTCGCTTGGCACCTCTTCCTTTGAGGGTGAACTGACTCCGAGTACTGAGGCAACATGTCTCTGTCAATGCTCGACATGATGACTGAGATTTCATAGTGATGCTGTTTGGACTGGATTTTTATTACAGGCAAAAAAAAAAGTACAAAAATATTCAAATGTAGTCAGTCAGCTAAAACATGTTTTCAATATAAGGTTTGCTTTTATAATTTTTCAAACTAAGAGGCAAATGTAGCTAACAAGTAATGGAAGTCAAATGTATTCTGTCCAAAATATTTTCCACAAAACATGCCAACATCTTTATAGTCAAACTCTAATAGGAAAAAGTGTTGTGTTTCAGTCTATGACAATGAATTAAAACAAGACATTTAGTTATTGAAATCTGAAAACAGGCAAATCGGCATCATTAAAAATAATTAAATTATTATAAATTATTTAAAAAACTGATTATTCAAGAAACTTAAATAATTGGCATTAAGTGTACATTTATAACAAATAAACAGATATTTTAACAGGAAGGGTGAAATGTATTTCAAGTGAGTGTAATTTTACTGTATAGTGCATGTGCACTTACATATTTTTAAAAAAGTGTTATTAGTGGAGCTCCCCGCTCACAAAGTGGAGCTTAAGATAATGCAATGACCTGATTTTTGATGGTGTACCATCACAAACGTGTACCACCACACGGAACCCAATCATAAGTCCAAGGCAATGTATCTCATAAACACTTGATCACCAGACAACAAAATTTGTATCTTTATTTACATAAGATAGATGGGGTTTTATACAGTGCTTACTTTTAATTTGCTTTTTAAAAAATAACATTGGATTATTTACAAACACATTTTACAGAAAATATTCACAACACTTTCATATAAAACTTGTTAAAATAGTTTTATTAGTCCACTAGCTTGTTGGACAGTTGACAGCTTCTGTCATGGAAGGGCAACAGGTGGATGTAATTGCAGGACAAGTTTTACTGAAAGCACGCTAGCAAACAGATCCAAAATGAAGACAAAGGCAGGGTCGAAAAGCAGGCAGTGGTCGAGTGAGGTACAGACAAGATATCGGAGGTAATACAATACTCAAATCCAAAAACACAAACAGGGTCAAAACCAGAAAAGCGATACAAAATACACGGCTTGGTAATGTCAAACGCAGGGTACGGAGTGTATACTTCATAAAATCTGTGTGTTACTGAGAGTCCTTATATGTATGCGCTGTGATTGCACTCTAAGCAGGAACAGGTGCATGGTAATTAGTCCTAATGGTGCTGTGTGCACATAACCAGATGTAACCAGAGAACTGTTTGACATATCAAGTTTGATATTGGAACTGTAACTATATAGTAATGATATAAAATGAAAGTGCTGGTTCACTGCTGAACTCCAGGCACCCAGCAGAGTCACACCATAATAAATGTTGTGTTGTTGTTTCTGGCACGTGGCATGTGGTGTCAAAGAAAGGAATAAATCTGTATTTGTAACTGTGATGCATATTTCATTATGGGTATCACTGTCACAAGACAATGCAATGATTTATTAACATGAAATACACTACACTATACAATTTGATGGTTTATATGCTCTAATATATTATTCTATTCAGGTTGATTTTGTGCCCTTACAAATATTTTGCTTGTACATTCATCAGGAGCTCTGCTTTTAGGCACTGCCTAAATAATAATAATAATAATAATAATAATAGTAGTAGTAGTAGTAGTAGTAGTAGTAGTAGTAGTAATGTTTTTCTAGAAAAACTGTGATATCACATTACCATCGTTTAACATGTTTTTTTTTGTAAAAAGGGATTGTACTGTAATTTCCTGAAAAAAATAATTGCCATTAAATAATTACAGCATTACTAGCTAATTATTACTAGCTAACTACTAGCTATTATTTTGAAAAAAGCAAAAATTATTTAAATTGATTGAAGTTTATACTACAATTAATATAAAAAATTAATTTTTCCTTACATCTAATTGCATTTTTAGGTTAAATAAGTGATATTTTCAAATATCACATCCATTTAGTTGTGTCTTCTCCGGGTCTTGTTGTGGTTTTCAGAAGAACCCGGTATGTGGGTCATTTAATCCTTTTACATTGTTGGAGTTCAGCAACACCAATGATCCTCTCAATAATCCATTAAACACATCTATTCACGTCAGTGTTTTGGTGTCTGTGGTTAGTGTTTTCTGTCGGATGTAGTCATTAGAATTTAGTTGGCTGTATAATTCTCTTCAGCGGCTCTGAAGAAGGGGGGGGGGGAACTTGACCTTCATTAGAAAAGGTGCTGAACACCAATTATCAGGAGCAGCCAAGCTTAGAGGATGAAGGCACCTGTTTCAGCTTTCCCATCATGCCCCTGACCTCCAGTTAAATACCGTAACTATAAACGGCGGGACTTGGAGGCATCACCAAAAATAAACGTTTTGATGTGTATTCATGTGCCATTTTTTTAAAATCAACTTTCCCAGTCTACCTTTCCTTCATCGCTTCCTTTCCTTTTCCCATTTTGTGCAGACCAGCTTTCTCTGATTTCCTTCTCTTTTTCCCTGCCCACCGTTCTCTCCTCCCCTCAACAAACTTCTGTATTTCTTTTTGTTGTTTTTTTCATATCACTTTCCCTTCCTATCTCTCTTTCAATTTCTTTCTGTCATTATCAGTCCACATTTGCTTCCTTCCCTTATTTCCCTTCCTTTTTACTTTTACTGTTCCCCCTTTGCTTTCTTTTGAACTTTCTCCACATGACTGTTCCTCTCCTTTTGACTCATCTAACTATCCTTATTTCACGTTTATTCCTTTTTTTCTTCCTTAACTTTGAATATGCTGTTAAACTTCTCGAATATTTTCTATTTTCTTTCCTTTTCCCATCCTTTCCCTGTTGTGTATTTTTTGTCCATCCACACATCGCTTCTTACTTATATTTTTCTTTTCATTCCTGTTTGCCTTTTCTTTTCCCCTCCCTTTACTTCCCTTTTCTTGTTTTCTTTTTTTTTTATCTTTACATTCTTCTTTGTCTTTATTTTTGGTATCTAAATAGCCCTGTTCCTCATCCGATGTTTTTCTCTTTTGCATATCCAGTTCCCTTTCCTCCATTCCTTTCCTTTTTCCCTATTTAACTTTCCCTTTTCCCTTTTTCACTTCCCCCCAGATCTACCTCTCCCCCTTACCCTCTGTCCTCTCCCTGCGTGCCCATCCTTCCTCATTAGGAGGTGTTAGAAAGCCGCTGGAGTGAGAAAAGCTTGCTGTCCTCATTAACACTCCAACAAGTAGAGAGTGACGAGAGGCAGTGGAGGGGAAACAATGGCAACAGTGTTAGAGGAAAATGAGCCAAGAAGCAGGGAAAGGTTTTGTCCCGGCTGAACAAAAGCATTTGTTTTGCATGTGTCTATTCGCATTCGGCTTCATCAGGCCCAGGTGCAAAATCGTAACATCGGGGCTTGTCTGTGGCACCTTCGGCTGCAGTCAGCTCTGATTGGACCTTCCAGCTCCTGATCAAAGCCATCTTGTTCGGGCTGCAAATACTGTGCTGGACAATTAATCCGTCCTCGATTACTTCCACTGCTCAACACAGCCAATAATTTCTGCACTGAGATCCAACTGCATAGTAATTTAGGGTGGGGAATTCAACTTGAGTTAGTGCAGTCTGAAGCCATGAACACTCTGGAAAGGGTCGTTCGGATGAAAGCAGAACATAAAAGCACAAACTAGCACTTGTAAATACTGAACATATTTTATCTTGGTTATTTGTTTCTGATCAACAGTGGGAAACGCAATTAAAGTGTTCAAAAGCCAAGATGGTAACAGGGTTAATGTGTGAATGTGAATTCTTCATAAACCATTCATTAGTTCATTCATCAATCCAGTTCTTGGCATGTTTTTGGGAAGTGGAAACAAACAGAACGTGCAAAACAACCAGAGCTCAAGCCACTGAACCTGGACCTGTAAGACACCAACACTGCTACTGTCATCCACTCCAAATGATATCAGTAGACTTCTCCTAGAATTAAATAGCCCTATAATAATAATAATAATAATAATAATAATAATAATAATAATAATAATTTTTTTTTATAAGTGCCTTTCAAGATACCCAAGGACACTGTACAGTTTAAAATCTAAGAACAAGAATACACAGTACACAACAATACACAAACACTGGGAACACTGTACACTCGAAGAGAACAGATATACAGATACACTAAATACAGAAAACATTTAAAAGAGGTATTACAAGAGCACCACAAGGGAGGGGCAACATAAAGAAGGTGGGAGGCACAAAAATTAAAAGGAGTAAAATATGGAAAGACAGAAAAGGCATTTTTTAATGAAGCAATGGGAACAGTTAAGAGGCAGTGGGGAAAGCCATTCTGAAGAGGTATGCTTTCAACAGAGTTTTGAAGGTGGATAGTGTTGTGCATTGGTGCAGTGCTAGTAGAAGGGCATTCCAGAGTTTAGGGCTACAACACTGAAGGCCCTGTCACCCATGGAGTGAAGCCAAGAGTGGGGGATAGCTAGTAGATGGGCATCAGTGGAGCATAGGGTGTGAGATGGTCTGTATGGAGTTAGGAGATTTGATAGATAAGAAGGGGCCAGGTTATGGAGTGATTTTGAAAAGAAGCAGAATGATTTTGTATTGGATGTAGTACTAGACTGGGAGTCAGTATAATTGCTGGAGGATGGGGGTGATGTGATCCCATGATCTGGTATGGCTGTGCACTATTGCAGTAGAGTTTTGGACAGACTGCACTGTAGCTGGTTAATTCTCTTTGCTGAGACTCCAAAGAGTAGGGCATTAGAGTAGTCTAACCTGGATGTAATAAGTGCATACACAATAAAAGGAAGCACCTGATGAGGTGAGAGAGGAACAGAGTTTGGAGATGCTTTTAAGGTGTAAGAGGGCTGTTTTGGTAATATTTTTGATATGAGAGTCAAATGAAAGTGTAGAATCAACTATGACTCCTATGTTTTTTACTTCAGTAGAAGTAGTGGTGAAGTAACCATGGATGGATAATTGTAAATATGCTAGCTTATGTAGGATATTGGGGGTGGATATGAGAATGGCTTCTGTCTTGTCTTGGTTAAGCTTGAGAAAGTTATGGGTCATTCAACTATTGATGACATTAAAACAACCAACCAGATTGGAGGGTGGTAGGGTGTGAGAGGGCTTGGTATGTATGGAAATTTGAGCATCATCAGCATAGCACTGAAAGTCTAGGCCATGTTGGCATAATATGCTGCCAAGTGGGAGGTTGTAAATAATGAAAAGTCCTGAGGGCACACCATGGGGGAGAGATGGGGGGGGGCTAAAATTACCAATAGAAACAAACTATTATCTTGCTGTGAGCTATGATTTAAACCAAGAAAGTGGTGTGCAATGCCAAGTAATGTTTCCAGATGGGTTAAGAGGTAGTTGTGAGGTCAAGCAAGATGAGAATGCTTACATAGCCTGTGTCAGCAGCTAGGAGAAGGTCACTTACGACCTTTACTAGGGCAGTCTACTGTGCTTTGCCCAAAACCCAGACTGAAACTCTTCCCATAAGTGGTAATGGGTTAAGTGCCCTTGGAGCTGATTGGCTACGGTTCACTCAAGAAGTTTTGCAATGAAAGGGAGGTTGGAAATGGGTCAATAATTTTTAAAGTCATCAATGGCTGCTCCAGATTTTTTTTTTTAAACAGGAGTTATGGCTACTGTTTTGAGCGAGGGATGAACAGTGCCAATGAAGAGAGATGAATTTATTATTTGGACCAACAGGGGGCAGAGAAGAGGCAGGCAGATCTTGACCAATGGAGTGGGCATAGGCTCAAGAAGGCAAGTGGTAGGCCTAGCCTTTGTAACAAGGTCAAGGACAATGCATTCATTGACTGGCAAAAAGGCAGAGAAGGATCCAGCAGGAGCTGTGAGGGGGGATGGGACATCATTAAAGGTGGTGAGGGTAGATTGGAGCTGATTGTATATGGAGCTAATTTTGTTGTGGAAAAATTCAAGAAACTCACAGCAGAGATTAGTTGAAGATTATGGCAGCGGGGGCATGTGGCCTAGCATCAGTTTGTGGAAAGGAGGGCGGGGCCAGGGAAGGTGAGTGGCAAAGTCAATGCACCCGTGGTTAATTAATGTTGTGTGTCTGTGTTGTTGCAGTGACAGAGGACAGAAAAGGAGGGAGAGAGCAGAGAGAGGGAGGCTGTCTCTACCAGAACACGTGTGTGTTGCATGTGTGACTGTGTGTGAGCAGCGAGTGAGTAAAGCTGAAAAGTAGAAAAATAAGGAAAATAAAGTGTGTGTGTGTGTGTGTGTGAACATTAGCTCCCACTTGCCATGCTGCTGTACTCCACCCACATCACAGACTTATTACAGTGGTGCCGAAACCTGGGAGTATGGAAGGGAACCACCGCATGGAGTCCTTCCCATTTAAGGAGCTCATCCATGCCCTTGCTACCACCCAGCAGAACCAGCAACAAGCACTGACCACCTTCTGGAAGGAGCAAGAGCAATGCTTTGAAGTCTTGATGCTGGCCCAGCAGGAAGATCGTGTTCCGGGCATACCGGGCGTTCCGGTATCTGCTCGCGTCAGCAGGGGCTTCGACCGCCACCACAGCAGACCCTCCTCACATCACCCTCATGAAGATGGGCCCACATGATCATTTGAAAGCCTTCCTCGTTCTCTTTGAGCAAGCGGGCAAAACGTGGGGGTGGCCACTCGAGCAGCACACGGTGCACCTCCTCCTGCTCCTGACTGGCGAGATGCAACTTTTAGCGCAGCAGCTCCCTGAGGACAGCTCATGTACACCAGCCTAAAGAGAGTCATCCTGCAGCGTGTCGGCCACTCCCCAGAACATCACCAGCGCTTCCGGACGCTGATGTTGGAGGAGGTCGGCTGGCCGTTGGCATTTGGCCAGCATCTCCGGGACACCTGCCAGTGGTGGCTGAGGGCAGAAGACTGCGACGCCAACGGGCTCATCGATCCGGTGACACTGGAACAGTTCATCTCTCGAATTCTGGAAGGAACGGCGGAATGGGTCCAGTGTCATCACCTGAAGCTGCTAGAACGAGCCATCGAGTTGGTGAAGGACCATCTGGTGGCAATCCCGACGGCAAGCAGACAAGGCGCCTCTCCTCGTTTCTTTTCTCTCTCTCTTCTTTTTCCCCCTCTTTCTCTCTTTCCTTTCCCCACCCCATTCCCCCACTGCAGAGGTGGGGCTGGCCCCTCCCCAGCCAGCCTGTTGCACCCATGATGTCCTTCCATCTCCCTCTTCCATGTCTGCATCTTCTCCCCCTCAGGTGAGTGATGCCCATAATGTCGGTGCAGAGGGAAAGCCTGGGCTGGTGTGCTGGCATGGCGGGGAGCCAGAGCATCTCTAGAGTCAGGGTTCCATGATGAAGGTGGGAGCTGTGGGATCCCTGATGCACCAGAGACCACCCCCGATTGGGCTGAAACATATCACATACCGGTAAGTGTTCAATGGAATACATATCACGCGTTGGTGGATTCTGGTTGCAGTCAGACCTCAATTCACCAAAGCCTGGTGCAAAGTGAGGCATTGGGGAGAGCACAAGTGGTGAAGGTGTTGTGTGTGTGCAGGGGGATGTTCACAATTATTCTCTAGCGTCTGTCCATATTCTATTCTGGGGCCAAAAGCATAGAATAAAGGCAGCAGTTAATCCTTGTCTCACCTACTCACTGATTTTGGGAACTGATTGGCCAGGGTTTCAAACCTTAATGGAACACATAGTAGGGAGTGGGTCCTGCAGTAAAATGTCACAGGGGGATCCAGGTGTGGCATTGACTGGAGAAGCTGTCACAGAGCCATCCACCTCATCACTGCATCAGGAAGATATGAGGAGTGAGGAGCGGCTTGCCCCTCCTCCCACTCTCGGGGATTCCCTCGAGGATTTCACTTTAGAACAGTCGCAAGACAAGACTCTGCAGGTCAAACTCTCCAGCCAAATGCAGGACCCGCCATCCCATACTTCTCGATTGATAAAGATAAACTATATTGAATGATGCAAGACACTCAAACCAGTGAATAAATAACCCAGTTGTTAATCCCTAGGAGCTGTAGGGAACTCGTGTTCCATACAGCTTCCTTTAATCCCATCGCCGGACATGTAGGGCAGGATAAAACACTAGCCAGAATAATGGCCTCGTTCTATTGGCCAAGGATTCATGGGGATGTTCACTGGTGGTGTGCAGCGTGTTGTGAATGCCAATTAGTAAATCCCGTGGTCACTCCAAAAGTGCCTTTGTGCCCTCTCCCTTTAATCGAGACCCCCTTTGGGAGAATTGGTATGGATCTTGACAGGCCATCAGATCGATCAGCACGAGGATATCACTTTATTTTAGTTCTGGTGGACTATGCAACGCAATATCTGGAAGCGGTGCTTCTCTGCAATATCTCAGCATGCAGTATTGTGGAAGCGCTCTTCCGTATTATCTCCCGAGTCGGGATTCTGAAAGAAATCCTGACAGACCAAGGCACTTCATTTATGTCACGCACACTGCGCGAAGTGTATGAGTTGTTGGGAATTAAATCTATCTGCACCAGCGTTTATCACCCACAAACGGATGGTTTGGTAGAGAGGTTTAATCAAACACTTAAAAATTTAATTTGAAAGTTTGTAAGTGAAGACGCACGTAATTGGGACAAATGGTTCGAGCCCTTGTTATTTGCAGTAACGAGAGGTCCCACAAGCCTCTACGGGATTTTCTCTGTTTGAATTATTATATGGGCAAAAGCCATGCGGCATCTTAGGTGTGCTGCGGGAAAATTGGGAGGAGGGACCTTCGCCTAGTAAGAATGAAATTCAGTATGTTCTCAATCTGTGTGCAAAGCTCCACACCTTCATGCACTTAACCTAGGAGAATTTGTGGCAGGCACAAGGTGGTCAAGCCCAGCTGTACGACAGGGGCATGTGCCTTAGAGTTTTCACTCCAGGAGACAAAGTACTCATGTTATTGCCCACATCGAGTTTTAAATTAGTTACCAAGTGGCAAGGGCCCTTCGAGGTCACACAGCAAGTCAGGGACGTTGACTATGAGGTGAGGTGAACGGATAAGGGCAGGGCTCTACAAATATACCACCTTAACCTATTAAAATGTTGGAATGAGGGGGTCCCTGTGACATTGGCATCGGTAGTTCCAGAGAAGGCAAAGCTGGGGCCTGAGGTAAAAACAACTAAAACCACAACCTGAACCGCTCCAGTCCCTTGTGGAGACCACCGACCCAACTCACAGAGGTGGCCAAGTTGCAGGAGGAATTTTCTGAAGTGTTCTTGCCCCTTCCTGGCCACACCCACCTCATAGAACACCACATTGAAACGCCCCCGGGGGTGGTGGTGTGTAGCTGCCCTTACCACTTACCTGAACACAAAAAAAAGGTGGTTCGGAATGAACTCAAGGCTATGCTCGGCATGGGCAAAATCAAGAAGTCGCACAGTGACTCAAGCAGCCCGGTGGTCCTGGTACCCACCGGTCTGGTTCTGTGTGGACTATAGAAAAGTCAACGGGGTGTCTAAATTCGACACGTACCCAGTGTCTCGCATTGATGAGCTGCTCAATTGGTTAGGCGCTGCTTGATTTTATTCGACACTGGATTTGATGAAGGGATATTGGCAGATACCCTTGACTCCTCTATCATGAGAGAAAATGGCTTTTTCCACACTGTTTGGATTTCATCAGTTTGTCATGCTTCTTTTTGGGTTGCTTGGGTCTCCCACTACATTCCAGCGGCTCATGGACAAGATCCTCTGCCCCCACACCGCCTATCCGGCATCCTACTTAGATGATATCATCATATACAGCAGTGATTGGCCGTGGCACATAGAACACCTTAGGGCTGTCCTAGAGTTGCTGAAGCAGGTGGGTCTCACAGCTAACCTGAAAGAGTGTGCAATTGGGTGGGTGGAAGTACAGTATCTGGATTTCCAATTAGGTCATGGGCAGGTGCATCCCCAAATTGACAAGACAACAGCGACTGCAGCCTGCCCGAGGCCTAAGACCAAAAAGGAGGTGAGACAGTTCCTGTGGCTGGCTGGCTATTATCATAAGTTCATGCCTAATTATTCGGATGTCACCAGCCCGCTGACTGATCTCACTAAAAAGGGAGCACCAGATCCGGTCCAGTGGACGGAGCAGTGCCAACAGGTTTTCACCAGGGTAAAAGCTGCACTGTGTGAGAGGCCACTCTTACACTCCCCTGACTTCTCTCTCCCCTTTATTTTGCAGACAGGTGCATCAGACAGAGGGCTGGGGGCCATTTTGTCCCAGAAGGTGGAGGACGAGTAACTCCCGCAAGCTCTCGATGTGTGAGAATAAGTACAGCACCATCAAGAAAGGGTGCTTGGCCATCAACTGGGTGGTCCTCACCCTCCGTTACTGCCTGCTGGGGCGCCCTTTCACCCTCTGTTCAGACAACACGTCCCTCCAGTGGCTCCACCACATGAAAGATGCCAATGCGCGGATCACCTGTTGGTATCTAGCCCTCCAGACATTTAAATTCAAGGTGGTCCACAGGCCGGGGGCGCAGATGGTAGTGGCAGACTTCCTGTCCTGTCGGGGGGAGTCCGATGCAGGCTGGACGGCTCCCCGGCCTGAGTGGGGGGGTATGTGGCAGCAGGAGCGTGGCTTAGCATCAGTTTGGGAATGGAGGACGGGGCCAGGGAGGGTGAATGGCAAAGTCAATGCACCTGTGGTGTCTGTGTTGCTGCAGTGACAGAGGATAGAAAAAGGAGGGAGAGAGCAGAGAGAGAGAAGCTCTCCCGACCAGAACACATGTGTTGCGTGTGTGACTGTATGTGAGCAGCGAGTGAGTAAAGCTGAAAAGGAGAAAAATAAGGAAAATAAAGGTGTTTGTGTGAACATCAGCTCCCACCTGCTGTGCTTCTGTACCCCACCCACATCAGGGACTTATTACAGTTATGAAGAAAATACATTTGATCTCATTGGTTAATGAGGCCCATTTTGGACCATGTGATCCTCATACAGAATATTACGGCAGTTTTCAAAAAATTAAGCCTTTTTTTTCAATCTTTGATTTGTAAGATCTCAAGAACGGATAAACATATTTTAATTCTGTAAAAAGAATGTTGTTCTGCATTCAATTCTGAATTCGATGAGAGCAGTTTCAAGCAATTTAGATTGAATTTGAATTTACACCTGATATGCCTAATTTTATCTGAATAATGAAAAAATAATAATTACAATTATTTATTTATTTAGCATTTAAAGACTACTTTTTGTAACATGTTACACACACACACACACACACAGCCTCTTTAATGATGATGCGCATGTGAGAGATAAAAGCTGAACAGCTCTGTAAATGATTTCCATCCTTTCTGTGTTTATTATGAGGCATTACGCCATAAAGTCTCACATATAATCTTACCCAGAATGCACTGCTGTAACATTACAACATGACCATGAACACAACTACAGAAAGAGAGGGAGAGTAAATACAGAATGTGTATGTACATTTGTGTGTGTGTGTTTAGGAGAGAAGGTAACGCACAACCACACCGAGGTTCAGTGAGGTCACCATATCCTCCTCTGTTCCCACAGACATGCTCGGCTCAAAGATGGCTCCTGATGGCAGCACAAAGGACACGGTCTGGTTCTGGTAGAACGTCACATTCTCTTTGGGGATGTACCTTGTCCTGAAGAATGCAGGAACATGCAAAAGGGAAGAAGAAGAAGCCTTTATTTGTCCCATGCACACTCAAGCACAGCAAAATTCCTCCTCTGCATTTAACCCATCTGAAGCAGTGAACACACGCACACACACATACCCAGAGCAGTGGGCAGCTATGCTACAGCACCTGGGGAGCAGTTGTGGGTTAGGTGCCTTGCTCAAGGGCACTTCAGCCCAACCTTTGGGCCATGGTTGCTCCATGTTAACCTAACTACATGTCTTTGGACTGTGGGGGAAACCAGAGCACCTGGAGGAAACCTACACAGACATAGAGAGAACATGCAAACTCCACATGCCTCCATCCACCACTGGGCTCGAACCCAGAGCCTTCTTGCTGGGAGGCGACAGTGCTAACCACTACACCACCGTACATGATGCTTGTTGATATGAGAACTGTGATGTGAAATGGGAAGCCATGACTCTTATGTTAGTTAATACAACTAGAGCATCATTTTTAATGAGAAAATGTAATAAGGACATTAGATGAAGTTTTACAGAGACTGATAGATTAGAACAAACTGAGACTGAGAACTTTGCTAAACTAAAGCACTGCAAGGACTCAAGATCTAATTTTTATTTTAATGTTGACACTTAATACCACTTTGCACTAGCACCAGAACTAGATTAGGGGCTGCAGAGCAAAGGGGGTGAATACTTATGCAATCACAATTTTTATCCTTTTTTAAATTAATTTGTCAGTAAGTTTGCAAGCTATATTGATTTGGTTTTGTCCCACTTTGGTATTATGGGATATCTTGCATAGATTTATGACATATAATGTGGAAAAGTATATGTGTATGGAAGGGGTGGATTATGCATTATTTATGCCTAAGTATTCACCCCCCTTGAACTTTATGGCTGGATAGATAGCTAGATAGAAGTACAATCACTGCAACTTTTTCTGCTGATTCTCCAGCTAGTTACAATTGTTCTCTCTCTTTTGTGTGTGTGTGTGTTTAGCTCAGAGAATTATCTATCCACCTTTATGAAAACATATTCACTAAGCTAGACATGCATACATTTAGTGAAATATGGGATCATGAGATAAAGAAAATGAAGATGTGTGTACATCTAAAGCAGTGACAGTCAAACATCTCTCTCTCTCTCACTCGCTTGCTCTTACACACACACACGCTTATAAGTGTGGGTGGATTTGAAATGGAAAATGCTGGAGAATCTGTTTCTCTGAAAGATGAACACAAAGACTGGGAGCAGGGTGTCATGGCGGAAGTGGTGGGTAGGCAGGGGGAGGCGCACACACACGCACACGCATTAGAGAGACAGACAGTGAAAGGGAGAGAGTTATGGGTGAATAGTATAAAGGTAACAATAAAGTCTAACAAGATGTACACACTACTCGCATGGTGCGTCTGTGTGTGTGTGTTCCTTCAGTATTACTAGATGGATAATCAGAAGCAATAGAAAGAGCTGCAATTCAGTTCTGTTCATTTCAATTCAGTGCATTGTTATGTATACAGCACACTTTGTGTAAGATTAGGTTACACACACACACACACACACACACACACAGGTAGTCACATGTGGTTTACACATGCTGCTCTCTCACTCCAGATTTCCCACACACTCTGGATTTGCACACACACACACACACGTTTATGTCTTCTGGGTTTTACATATTGCTTTTAAAGGATGTACTTTTTGTAACTCATGATGAGTATCCAGTGTAAATGGAGACAGTTTGAAGGATGATTACACACAATCCCTTTCTTGCGCTTCTTAATCAAGGCTTTATGAGTCATCAGTTAGACATTCCCCACTGTAAGCAAGCAAACACCTCAAAGCTCTGGAGTTTCCACAGAATTTCTCCTTTCTAGTAGCTTGGCTCGCTCTGTTGTACAGCCAAAACCTGTTAATAGTGTCGAGCTTCCAAGTCCACCAGAGAACAGTATAATGAAATTTAACTTCATATGATTTCCATTAAAGAGAAGATTCAAAGATTCTTTATTGTCAATTCACTATATATCCAGGACATACAGGAGAATCGAAATGTCATTTTTCTCTCTCACCTTACTTGTAAAATAAACAGATAAAGATTACATGCACACACACACACACACACACACACACACACACAATATAGATAGATAGATACACTGTGTTCCAAATTATTATGCAAATCATATTTTTCTCAGATTTTCTAAAATTACCTATATGAATTGCAGTCATTGTAATTTTCCAGTCATCAACTATTAGAGTACAATTGAAAGGTTTTTGAA
>JAOBAM010000014.1:2959492-2969654 GCA_025212355.1 Notarius kessleri
GCGACTTGTCCAGGGTGTACCCCGCCTTTCGCCCGTAGTCAGCTGGGATAGGCTCCAGCTTGCCTGCGACCCTGTCGGACAGGCTAGAGATAATGAGATGAGAAGTTGAAGTAAAGGGGAAAAAAATGGACCGTTCATCATCAGTGTCGCAGTTCTCAAGATTGAACCGCTGTCCTGAATCATGAATTGAATTGCTGTCCTGAATCATCCGAAGCGCCTCCTGAGCATCAAATCCGCATGCCATCTCGCAACAGTTTTACCTCCAAACAGGTAGCCTAAACTACGGCTGACAGATTTTATCCTGTTTATGGTGGGCGTTCCCACCGCGAAAGAGAAACCAATTGAAACCAAAAGAGTGAACGTGATTATCATGCCATTACCATGTAAACAGTCTTTTATGTATGTGCTCAGCGCTCCGACTCTGGTATGACTGAGGAAGATGACGAGTTTTATGTTTCATCTAATGTAGGTCATTTAAAAAGTATAATATTATTTGGCAGTGAGCACATAGGAAAGTGTAAAGTATAAAGTTTCTGTCAATATGTTTATCATGCTTGTATAATAAAAAAAAAACTCACAAAGATATTTATCTAAATGCATGACCGACTCACTCTAAACCTGCCACGCTTTGTCGGAGAAGCTCTCGATCCCAGAGGGTTAACATGTGAACATACTGATAGCGCCTTGTATTGGTAACACTCGAGTAACGCCGGGATCATATGACATGAATTCATCCTGATTTTGACACAATTCTGTCCAGCATCAGGCTCGAATATGATCTTCAGGAATGATGAACAGGACGTCGTAGTGCAACATAATCAAATATCAGTGATGTGGCGTCTGGGACGTCCCTCTGGACTCTTTTGTATTTTCTGACCTTGTTTGTCTCCTATGACGTGGTTTGTGATGTTCCTTTTGTTGCGATGATTGACAGTTTCTTGTCCCTCCTTCCTGATGACACACAAAGACGTGAATGATGATTGGGCGGGGCCAAACTTGTCGTGTTTCCAGTCTCCTGATCGAGACATATCAAGAATTTACATCCCTATGATCACCTAATCTGATCCTGGCATAACAGACACTTGACCCTCACTTGGGCTTGTTTTCACTCATATTACACTTCATCCACTGTGGGGTCTGATGTTCTTTCGTGATGGTTGAATCATGTTGTACTTGCAGGTGAGTCGTGTCCTCAGAACGGACGCAGTCCCGGCTCGCTCTCCACCCAGCACAGCTCACCTCGGAGCGACTTCAACTCTGGAAACTTCTCCAACAGCGGCAGCGTTCCTCAAAACCCCGCCCCTAATGCCACACCGTCTCAGCCCTCAGACACGGCGGCCAGTCAGGCCAGTGATATCGTCATTCAGCGCAAAGAGACCGAAGGGTTTGGGTTCGTCATCATCAGTTCACTGAACAGGCCAGAAACCGCAGCCGCTCCAGGTTAGACGGGGGTTTCTCAGAAACAACATACTAATATTACATTTCCGCATCCTCCCCGTGTTTGTGTGATCTGCGAGCCGGTAAAAGAGATAACAGAGCCGTAGACGCCGCGTATGTAATTGAGGGTATGATTATGCACTGTTTCCTTTCACTGTCACGGTTCAGTAATTCATAAGTGTCGAGTCAGGGGCCAGGAGAGTGCAGGTCCAATCCCATTTCTACTACTGCACTCACAGAGGGGAGGAAAGGGGGTGGGGGGGAGAGGGAGGGTCTTTCTCTTTCCCTCTTATCCACTTATTCCCTTATTCATTGACTCACTTATTAACTTAATCACTCATTCCCTCACTTAGTCATTTCCTCACTCACTCACTCACTGATCCCCTTTATTCCCCTTCATCTAGTTCTTCACCTCATTCTGTCTCACTCTCTCTCTCTGTCTCTCACTCTCTCATTCTCTCTCTCACTCACTGTCTCTCTCATTCTCTCATTGTCTCTCTCTCTCTCACACTCTTTGTTACTCACTCTCACTGTTTCTCTCTCTCTCTCTCACTCTCTCATTGTCACTCACTCTCACTGTTTCTCTCATTCTCTCTCACTCACTCACTCACTCACTCACTCTGTCACTCACTCACTTTCTCACTCACTCAGTCACTCGCTCTCTCTCTCGCTCGCTCTCTCTCATTATCTGTCACTCACTCACTCACTCTCTCATTGTCACTCGCTCGCTTTCTCACTCACTCACTCATTCACTCTCTCACTCTCTCTCTCTCTGTGTCACTCACTCACTTTCTCTCACTCTCTCATTGTCACTCACTCTCACTATTTCTCTCATTCTCACTCACTCACTCACTCACTCACTCTCTGTCACTCACTCACTTTCTCACTCACTCAGTCACTCTCTCTCTCTCTCATTATCTGTCATTCACTCACTCACTCACTCACTCACTCACTCACTCACTCACTCACTCACTCTCTCATTGTCACTCGCTCGCTTTCTCACTCACTCATTCACTCTCTCTCTCTCTCTGTGTCACTCACTCACTTTCTCTCTCTCTCTCATTGTCACTCACACTCTCTCTCTCTCACTCATTCATGTACTCTCTCTCTCACTGTCTCTCTCACTCTCTCATTGTCACTCACTCACTCTCACTCTCTCCCCCTCACTCACTCTCCCTTCTCTTAGTCTCTCTCTCTCACTGTCACTCACTCACTTTCTCACTCACTCAGTCACTCGCTCTCTCTCTCGCTCTCTCTCTCATTATCTGTCACTCACTCACTCTCTCATTGTCACTCACTCTCTCATTGTCACTCGCTCGCTTTCTCACTCACTCAGTCATTCACTCTCTCTCTGTGTCACTCACTCACTTTCTCTCTCTCTCTCTCTCTCTCTCACTCATTCATATACTCTCTCTTTCTCACTGTCTCTCTCAGTCTTGCGTTCTCACTCACTCACTCACTCTCACTCTCTCCCCCTCACTCACTTTCCCCTCTCTCTCTCTCTCTCTCTCTCTCTCTCTCTCTCTCTCACTTAGGCTCTCAGGGAGAAGGTTAATATGTGGAAAAGAGATGGAGTGAGTTCATGAAAGACAAAGACAGAATAAGTGAAATAGAGTGAAGGCATGAAAGACAGAAGACAGGAAGTGAGCAAGTGAGTGAATGAGACAAAATGAGAATGTGAGGGAATGAGAGAGAAATGAGTCATAAAGAGAGAAAAATTCAGACTGAAATTCATAACCATCCGCTGTCTGATCTGCTGTGTGTGTGTGTGTGTCTGCTCTACACCCCTCTCCCCCCCAGCGGTGCCCCATAAGATCGGGCGGATCATTGAGGGTAGTCCGGCCGAGCGCAGCGGGAAGCTGAAGGTGGGAGATCGGATCCTGGCCGTGAATAATCAGTCCATTGTGAGCATGGCACACGCTGACATTGTTAAACTCATTAAAGACGCGGGACTGAGTGTCACCCTGCGCGTCGTCACACAGGATGGTAACGACGATGACGCAACACACACCTTCCTTATATTACTGTAGTGCTCTCGACAACAGTGTGTGTGTGTGTGTGTGTGTGTTTCAGAGACGAGCAGTACTCCCTCAGCTGCTAGCTCAGAGAAACAGAGTCCTCTGGCCCACCCGAGTCCGGTGGCACAGAATAACCAAGCTGAGATGGACACGCCCCCAAACACACACCCCAGCCCTGTCAATCAAACCAGCCCAGCCAATCAGATGACCCCTGAGAACCAGCAGAGTCAGCCCACCCAGTCTGCAACTGTCCCAGTGCAGATGTACACACATGACAGCGGGTGACACACACACACACACACACACACAGAAAAAAAACATTACAAGCGTTGATGTACCAGTCGAGATAAATATATTAATAATAAATACACTGTACTCAAAGTATACAGGACTCAGGGATATTAAATGTCAGGTTTAATGATAGTGTGTGATCTCTGGTCTCTGATTGGCTGAGCAGGTACAGGTCAGAGGTCAAAGCTCGTCAGGACGTGAAGCCTGACATTCGTCAGCCTCCATTCACTGATTACCGCCAACCGCCCGTGGACTACAGACAGCCTCCTGTAGCAGAGTACACACACACACACACCCCACTGCTGGACTACAGACACACTGACCCACGCTCCTACACCATCACAGAGTACAGACACACACAGGTAAAAACACACACACACACACACACACACACGCTGCAGATCCATGACATGCTGGACTTTAAATGCATTTAAATGTGTGTGTGTGTGTGTGTAGAATTTTGATTTCTTCACTGTGGAGTTGGAGAAGAGTGTTAAGGGTTTTGGGTTCAGTATTCGAGGTGGGCGGGAATACAAGATGGACCTTTTCGTTCTCCGATTGGCTGACGATGGCCCGGCCATCCGCAATGGCAGGATGAGGGTGAGTGACATCACTTCCTGCTTCCTTCCACACACACACACATACATCATTAAACACACACATCACAACAGATAACATCCCTAATTTTACAGTATTCTTTATTCCATGACACACTCAGACAGAATCAGACAGTTAGCGTGTTATCCAGCCTGCGCGCTGTAAATCATATGGAATTAAAATATGAAGTGTAAGGTTTGTTAGTGAAACTGAGAGCAGCGTTCAGGCCCTGACCAAGTTTGAGTTCTTTCTCTGTCTCATTTCAACAGAAACGTGTCACCTATAGCAACATGTCGCTCGTTTGTCACAGAAACAGGCTTTTGGTTCTGGAAGTAAATGTTCCATTTATTTTACTTATAGTAAAACGTTTAATGAAACAATTTCTTGAAATTTATTTTAAAGCAAAACAATAAAAGAAAAAAGGCACGAGGACAAGCCTACAGGTATGTACTGCTTTTCTTTTACAAGTGGAAAAAAGGACTGTTCTGATGATGAGTTGTGAGAGCTGGGTGATATGACCATACAATTTGTCAGGATGTCATTATTATATCACTACACATTTTTGAGATATCATGGATATTGTGATAATTTATTACATTTAAAAATTAATGATTATAAACTGACTGGAAGCAGCTGATGTGTGTCACAGATTTGTAGAGGACGCGGGTGAAAGTGAAGATTTAGTTTATTAAAAGTGACCATGACAGAAATCCATCCCTTTAACATGAGGCTCCTGAAGGAGGGGGAGTGATGCACACAGCGAACCAAGCAGAGGGAGTAACGTCCTCCATGAAGCAAGTGGAGGGAGCCATATTGTCAATGAAAGCAAGTGGAGGGAACGAAATTTTCTGTGAAAGCAAAGCACAAGGAGCCATGTCCTCTGCCAAAGCAAGCACAAGGAGCCATGTCCTCCACCAAAGGAAGCGCAAGGAGCCATGTCCTCCGTCAAAGGAAGTGCAAGGAGCCATGTCCTCCACTAAAGGAAGCGCAAGGAGCCACGTCTTCCACCAAAGCAAGCGCAAGGAGCCACGTCCTCCGCCAAAGGAAGCGCAAGGAGCCACGTCCTCCGCCAAAGGAAGCGCAAGGAGCCACGTCCTCCGCCAAAGCAAGCGCAAGGAGCCACGTCCTCCGCCAAAGCAAGCGCAAAGAGTCACGTCCTCTGCCAAAGGAAGCGCAAGAAGCCATGTCCTCTGCCAAAGCAAGTGCAAGGAGCCATGTCCTCTACGAAAACAAGCGCAAGGAGGGTGTCTGCCACCAAAACAAGTGCAAGAAGCCAACCGAGGAACGAGGCGGGATCATGTCCTCAGTGGTTCAGGAAAGGTAGGGCATGGTTCCAGCCTGGTCAGGCACCTCCTCTTCCAAAAATTCCCTAAGAGGGCACATGGCATCGTGGGGCTCACCCAATCTCCCTTTCCTTATTGCACCCACATCAGGAGGATTCCTCTCCAGGAGTTCTGCTCTATCCATGGATAAGGTCTATCTTCCTGTCACGGATTTGTCGGGGAGGTGGATGCAGGCGCAGACTTTTATGAAAAGTGACAAAACATGAACAAAGACAGAGAAACAAAACAACTGTAGTGAAGCAAGGCAACAATATGAACATGACACGGATTAGATAAAATGATACCGGAACAGAAGACAAATGCTAGAAACCGAGTGCTGTACAAGATGCGACTTACTAAATACCAGAACTCCTTAAACATGGACATGGATCAGATGCAAAGTCATGTGATGTGAGTGTGGTGATCACGTGAGGTGCAGTGGCTGATGGGAGTCCTGCCGTGTGATTGGTGCAACCATGATGGTGCGATTCAGAGTCAAGAATTGTGATATTTGTGACATTTTAGTGAAATGGTGGTACGATCCCGCAGCATACGGTGGCATCAGATAGATTCCGTGGCAGACATCTCTGATTGGCAGGTTTGGCTTTGGGAGTATGGGTAATGTAGTCCTGAAGCAAGACTTAAACAAGTAAATGGTGTTTTTAAGTTCTTTGAGAGTGTATATAACCATTGTTTAACAATCTTGTCCCTCATGGTAAATCAATGTTATCATTAAAAATTGAATGCTGTAATGCAAAAATAAATGGCATCTTGATTACCGGACCATCACTGTTGAGCTCTGTGTGATCCGTGTGTGAAGGAAAAATCGGAAAATCCATTAAAGTAACAAATGAGGAAGCCGGAGCTCAGGACAAGCAGCCTGCTCGTTAGTGCTCATTAAGAGCTCTTTAAATGGAGTGGATCTCATTTATCTCGCAGTATTGACAGGAAACCACACACACACAGAAAGAGAGAGAGAGAAAGCGAGAGTGAGAGAGAGGCGAGCATGGAGCAGACCCTGAGGCACTAATCTGATCCTGCGTGACAAATTACAGCGAGTTTGCAGGAAGAAGAAAACTTTAACTGAAAGGAAATTAGAGTGATATTAAACATTATCCTGTTATAAATCACTGCAAATACTGGACGACTGTTTCATGACTTACTCATGCGTACATTTCCATTTATGGAATTAAAACCTCGCCCACTCAGCTCTGTCTTCAAAAAACACGCCTACATTTCCATTTATGGACTTTAAGCCCTGCCCATTCGCCCCTGTTCTCATTTCCATATCTGTACTCAAAGCCATGCTAAATGTCCTTCTATAGACTTCAAGCCCCACCCACTTCCAACTGGTTTCATTTTCATATATGCATATCCACTTCTCCATTCATCAATTTAAAGTCCCGCCCACTCAGATATATGTGCTTATTCTATATCTGCATGTAAAGGCATGCCCATATTGTCATGTATGGTCTTAAAGCCACACCCGTTCTGATCGGCTCTCATTTGCATATATAGGATTGTGACAGAGTGCCCGTCATTATAGTTGAATATGTGCTCTGACTGCCATACTAATGAGCCTGGCTGTTTGGTGCTGTGGTCAGGATGCAGGTTTGGCATCCTGTAGACCTGGGTTCAAGGTAGGATAAGGTGACTGTTCTCTTGCTTCACTACAGATGGTGTCAGAAGTGGGATGGCTTGCCATGAGGCCATCGGAGCTGTACCCTATGTGTGAGCCATATGAGGGACCCCCAGGATTGGTGGACCCTGTGCGAGGGACCCCAGAGATGGGTGAAGCACGAGTGTGTGGGGCACCCTGGTATGGGAGAAGTATGGCTGGGGAATGCATGAGGGACCCGTGTGAAGTGCACGGGTGCGAAGGGGAGGGCAGTGTGATGGAGTGCCCGTCACTATAGCTGAGTATGTGCTTTGACTGCCATACCAACAAGCCTGGCTCTTTGGTGCTGTGGTCAGGGTGCAGATTTGGCATCCTGTAGACCTGGGTTCATGGCAGGATAAGGTGACTGTTCTCTCGCTTCGCTACAAGGATGCACTCAAAGACACACCCAACTTTCAGTCTATAGCTTTCAAAGTACACCCACTCAGATCTGTCCTCATTTCCATATATGCATTCAAAGACCGACCCATATTTCCATCTATGGCTTTCAAAGTACACCCACTCAGATCGGTCCTCATTTCCATATATGCATTCAGGCACACCCACAATTCCATATGGCTTTCAAAGTACACCCACTCGGAGCTGCTCTCATTTCCATGTATGCACTCAAAGACACACCCACATTTCCAAATATACATTCATGCATGCCCAC
This sequence comes from Notarius kessleri, assembly GCA_025212355.1. Taxonomy (NCBI): domain Eukaryota; kingdom Metazoa; phylum Chordata; class Actinopteri; order Siluriformes; family Ariidae; genus Notarius; species Notarius kessleri. The sequence continues at coordinate 2,967,488 of JAOBAM010000014.1, forward strand.
AATTCTATATATGGTTTTCAAGGTACACCCTCTCAGATCTGTCCTCATTTCCATATATGCACTTAAAGACACACCAACATCTCCATCTATGGTTGTCAAGGTACACCCACTCAGATCTGTCCTTATTTCCATATATGCATTCAGACACTCCCACAATTCCATATATGGCTTTGAAAGTACACCCATTCAGAGCTACTCTCATTTTGCATATATGCACTCAAAGCCATCGACTTTCATCAATTTAAGTCGATTACCTTTCATCGACTTAAAGTCCCGCCCACTCAGATATGTGCTTATTCTATATCTGCATGTAAAGGCATGCCCATATTGCCATGTATGGGCTTAAAGCCACGCCCATTCTGAGCTGCTCTCATTTGCACATACAGGATGCACTTAAAGACACACCCATTTCCGGATATGAATTTCAAAGTACACCCACTCTGATCTGTCCTCATTTCCATATATACATTCAGACACGCCCACAATTCCATATATGGCTTTCAAAATACACCCACTCATAGCTGCTCTCATTACCCATATATGCACTCAAAGACACGCCCACATTTCCATCTATGGCTTTTAAGGTATACCTACTCAGATCTGCTCTCAGAGGCTAGTAATGAGTGAATCCTGTATATACCAGTAAGATAAAAATGAATACACACAAAGGTGGCAAAACACACACGTTCGTTAGCGTATGGTCTGTTAGCATTTTATTCACCTCACTCTGTGTGTGTGTGTGTGTGTAGGTTGGAGACCAGATCATAGAGATTAATGGTGAGAGCACAAGGGAGATGACACACACTCACGCCATTGAGCTCATCAAGTCGGGCGGAAACAGAGTGAGACTGCTGCTGAAGAGAGGAACGGGACAGGTACCGGAGTATGGTGGGTTTACACACACACATTCCACAATTAACAAAACACTATTTTGATGATTTAGAAAAAATGCTGCACTTGTAGAGCCGGTACAATCCAACAGTTCTCAGAGCGAAGCTCTGTATTTAAGAGAATACGGTAACGTATCAAACTGATTTTGATGGTTTTTGCAACCGTACAACGGCCGTACATACGAACAACATCCGAGTACCACCACAGGAAACCCAATCATAAGTGCAAGGCAACGTATCTCACAAACACTTGATACAAAATGTGTATCTTTATTTCCATAAGATAGATGGGTGTTTATCCCGTGCTTATTTTTAATTTGCTTTTAAAAAATAATATGGGATTATTTACCAACACTGTAGCAGCCCTCAGCATTAAGAACAACAGCAGAGAGTCTCTGATGGATGCAGATGTGTTTTATTCCTCTTGAACACGAGTATAGCATCGAACACCAAACACCGTGAAAACAAATAATTAACATAACGTGGCTGTAAACAACTCCACAGTTTTGCAGAGTAATGTTTACAGACTCTGATCTAAACGTTACACACCTCGCTCCGCTCAACCGATAGCCAACCAAACCTCTACAAGTTCGCCAAACGTGCCCCATTAGCCTCTGCGCTCAAAGTCTCGGGCTAAACCACAGTTCAACCAGTGCACCGAACACAAAGAGTACACACCCAATAAACAGCACACACACTGTTTGCATGAATGAATATCCGGATGACAGACAGCAAAGCTTTATAACACACCTCGCTAAACCTCAGACGGAGGCACATGGGGGATATAAACACAGCAGCGAGCATCTGGAGCATCACAAATACAGCTTCCTAGGCTGATGGCTCCACCCACAACATGAATAATGAGTGACAGCTCTGGGTGCTATGTGCACACACATTTTACACTCTGTTTTTAGGTAGTGATTAAATATATATTTTAGAACATGAGATATAAAAAATAAACAAACATGCACACAATTCAATGATGTAAAGATCAGGCTCATTATTTGAACGTGTACAGTCATGTTTTGGCGATTCATTAGGAGTTTTTAAGAATTCTAATATTTATTTATTTATTGGTGTTTAATTGTCATTATGTTTAAGGTGAGGCTATTTACAGACCATTCAACTTTTTAAACAGATTAATAACTCAATAATAAATCAAATTACTTTTGTGGCAGTTCAAAGGGGAGGGCGGAGCATAGAAGCACGACAAACCAGAACTGAGGTCTCACAGTCTTTTATTTTGTATACTTTTCAGTCTACTATACACCCAACGT